>JAOTQK010000004.1:3948005-3965025 GCA_025642025.1 Rhododendron ferrugineum
GACAAACAAAAATTTATCAAGAACAGTGCTTTACTTCTACGGAGTAATATATAGTGCCCTCATGATAACAAGTGAATTAGTATTGTTTCAACCTTTTTCATATCTAGCGATTTTTTTTTTCCCATTTTGATCGCAACTTTTGACTTTGTAGACTTCTCCCGGCCCGTCGAGATGAATTAGTGCATAAAAATTGACGTAAATCTAACACCAATTTAGAAAAGACAAACAAAAATTTATCAAGAACAGTGCTTTACTTCTACGGAGTAATATATAGTGCCCTCATGATAACAAGTGAATAATCCTAATACAAGTGTCCTATACGCGTGCTATGCACGGGAGCAAGAAAAAAAAATCAATTATGTTTAATAAGTATATAACTATGGGTAAAGTCTTGCTATTAGTAGTAATAATTTAACGTTAAATGTAAAAGTTTTAATAAGAAAATGTTTAAGCATGAAAGGAAGTTCAAAAGCTTTTTTCTAATTTTTTATATTTAAGTTTTGGAATTTTGAAAAGTGTAGGAAGAAAAGAAGAAAATGAATTTTATCAGGAGAATGCCACATAGGAGAGAGAATTAAGGAGAGAGCTTGGTAATTTTATTTTTGGAGTAGTATAGATTTGACAATAAAGCCCAAAAAACTAACTTTTTGACTTTTTTTTTGAATATTTTCAAAAATAGTCTTGTAAACTTTGTAATTTTTTTACTTTTCCGATATTTTTTGTCAAAACGAACAAATAATACATAAAAGCTTGACGCAAACCAACAAATACAAAAAAATTTAAAAATTTAAAAAAATATAGTTTGCAACTTGTAGTTTAGCTAAACTGAAACGGGCCAAAGTCATTCGTTGCGAAAATATTTCAGTGCCGAGTAGGTACCACGTGGTGCCGGCTCGCACATTCGAGCCGTCCATTACGTGTTTGAACGGCTCAGATTTAGAGAGAGAAAAATGAGAGAGAAAGTGTTGGGATGAGAGGAGAGAGAGAGTTTCAACCCGAGCCGTCCAAAAGTGTATCGGATGGCTCGGATGCGCCGAACGAATATCACGTAGGATATATCCGCTCGATACTGAAAAATCACTCAATTGTTTGATTACAGAATCGTTGGTGCAGACAATAAGTTTCATGTTCCAAAAAAAAAAAATTAAAAATGGACAGTTTCCAATCTTGACTTTGAAGTCAAGTGTGGATAGCTCTCGATTATTTTCATACCCAAGACGCTCCCAGTTTGACTTATTATAAATTCCTCACTCATGTAGGAGAGTGCATCCCATGTGGGAAGAGTTGACGTGCGTAGTTTTACCGGTTAGTGTTACATGGAGAGACATTGTTCTTTACAATCGAATCCTCGAACCCATCTGTGACTTTCATGAACAATAGAGCAGTTTTATCGTTGCGCCAGATCCACTTCTACAACTGGATATTTGAACTTAACTTCTGCGCACCTCGATTAGTTTTGAACGCTAAAGTTAATTGCTGAATAAGCCCTTTAAGTACTTTCTCAAGCCCATATGGCCAAAACCCTTTGGGATTAAAAAGAATCCATGTTTTACTTACAGAAAGGTTAATGGTACGGATTTTAAATCTGTACCAGCAATTACAAACCTCTTTTGGGCCCGTTTCGGGTCTCAAAAAAATGATCGGAGTCGCTCATTTTGTTTAAAATACTTTGTTTACGGTCCATGTAAAAAATAAGCTAAATCCTATATTGTTTAGGGCGTCTATATAGCGTCTCATTTTGTCCCAGAATTCAAGCCTAAAATTTGGGACAAAATGGGACGTTTCGTGTACGCCCTAAACGATACAGGATTGAACTAACTTTTTATAGGAATCATAAATAAAGTATTTTAAACAAAATGAGCGGGTCCGATCATTTTTTTGGGACCCGAAATGCGTCCAAAAGGAGTTTGTACGCGCTGGTACAGATCTAAAATCTGTACCATTAGCACCTCTCTTTTACCTATTCCTTGGTACAATTGGGGGTTCCAAGTTGTATGCCTGCTTCTCCCCATTTCAAACGGGAAAAAATGGGAGAGTTTAATTTTTTTAAAGAGGATAAATTCTTTACACCACCGGTATAAATATTTGTTTCTTCCAAATCAATTACATTGCGCCACGTTGTTTTTTGGCTCCAATCAATAAAACATGACGACGTGCCGCAATATAATTGATTTGGAAGAAACAAATGTTTACACCGGCGGTGTAAAGAATTTAATCTCTTTTTTAAAATTCTTTTATGGTGTCTAAGGCTTTTACTCTGACAAGATATGAGTTTGAGATTTGAAATCTCAAAAAAATTTAAAAAAAAATCATCCTCAATTAAAAGGATTTAGCTCCAATTAACATATTATTCTTGAGTTCAGCTCGATTATTGGGGGAAAAAAAACTGTAAGGATCAATTATTAGAAAATCACTAAGATAAATAATTAAGTTCAATTGGTTCGCTTTGTCAAATATCAATTAACATAAAATTACATTATATATAAATTGACATTCTAAATTAAGATCTATTTATCTCAAAATTGATATATTACAATCACGTACTAATTGATAGAAGTGTTTAATTAGTGTAAAATCTTACTAATACTATGCATGGCCCAACAAAACTGATGGACCCGGTCTGATTATATGTGGACGGTTCAAATCCAAGCCCGTCAACTCTGGTTCCAAATTTTCCGAAAGTTGCGTGTGGTAAAGCGAGATTATTAGGTGCCCCAGACTCCTTTTTCATCACACATTGTGACAGAGTCTACACTATTTATCTTCTCGGCTCTGCAAAATGTGTGATGAAAAATAACTGTAGGGCACCGCGTGACAAATAATGGATTGGCCATAGCTGCGAATTCCCTGTATTCTTACAACATCCGACTCCACATGTGGCCCAACATCCATGACTTCTGAACGTTAGACTTCTCTCCATTTACTATATTGCAACGAACAAGAAATTATTCAGTGCCACAATCACTTTTTGCATCACGCATCATTGGTGGGACCTACATATTTTATTGTGGACTCCACACAATGTATAATTGAAAAAGGCTTTGTGGCACAACGTAGCGATGCCTTAGAATACTGAACAATTTTTCGCTGGCCGAAATCGGTTTTCATTAGAGAAAACCGGGCCACTTCACATTGAGTGGCTGGGCGAGGCCGAACCCAGTCCGACTCAGCTGGTGCCTGGTGCACACCTTCACAGGATCCAAATTCTGCTGGGCCAACGCCCATTCTCATTGGGTTTCGGGCCCGTACCCGAAACAACCCGGTTCTGAATTTCAAATGACCTTTTTGTTTAATTTTACCAAAATCAGTTCTTGCTTTCCCCTAAACACACTTTCTAGGGTTTGTATATCTCGCGATCTACACCACCGGATTCGCGACTCTTCCCACCAATTCCAGGTTATTTTTATCCATGTCCTTGATCTTGTACGTATATAGTATGTATATATTTCTGTCTTTCTTACAGTTCTTTGTTACAGGGTTGAATTTTTCGTACCCTTTTTTGATTTTTCGGACCACTAGAGGAGTATTTAGACATGGAAAAAGAAGGGTTTGAGCAATTGAAGCATCAGGTAGAGGAATGGGTGCGAGAAGCGGAAAATTTGGTTCATCAGATACCCCAAACTCAACTCTACGCTGCAATTGGGGTCGTGTTGCTAACCATCTTTTTCTTTTTATTAGGTAATTCAAGCTATTCCCTTGTACTTGAATCATTTCTCGGAATGGTTTGACGTGCTGGGCAATTTTGGTTGTAATTGATTCATTTACATATTGGTTCGCATTGAATGTTTTGTTGTAGTTGCTTGTTTCATTTAGGCCCAGTTTCCAAAAAAAAAAAAAAAAAGACAACTTGGTTTTTTTTTTCTTTTGGTCCTTATTGAATTTTTTTTCTCATTCGTTAGTTTTGTCTCGACGAGAGGAATCAGAAAAGTTAAAATTCATGACTTTTTGTACTTTTTCTTGGATAGTTTTGAAAATACTTTCAAAACTAACAAATGCGAAAAAAGATTGAGTGAGGACAGAGCAAAAATCCAAGTTTGTTTGGTTCATATTGTTGGTTCTGTTGAATTTTCTGCAGTATTGGAATTAACAGTTATCATCCTCTATAATTTCCCATGGAATTGCGATTTACGTATGAACATTAAGCTCTTTTGATAGATGCAAAGAATTGATCTCACTATGATGGTGCTGTGTATGGTAGAACTTTTTTCGTTTGGTGGGGTTTGTGTGGTGGTGGGCAGCTATTAACGATTGGACCCAAGAGCAAACTCTGGGAAAATTAAAAGGATTTTCAGAGCTTAGGGATGGCAATGAGTCTTCTGTGTGTTTGTTTCTGTTTTAGGTTAAATTGTTGTGTCGAAAAGCAATCCATTGTTAGACTTTTGCATGCCTCTGGCTAGTGTGAGACTGTGAGTTGTAGGCCTGCCTCTTTGGTGGTTTGCTGTGTTTTTTCCTTGATTGTTGCTTGTTGGTCTGAGGTATGCCCCCCCTTGGTTGTAGTCAATTTTTTCCCTAGGGGAATCAAAAAATCATCCCAAAAACAAGATTAGTTTGGGTACTCTTTCTTCTTTTTTAATAATAAATAAACATTATGTTAAACTCTCTCTCTCTCTCTCTCTCTCTCTCTCTCTCTCTCTCAAGTGTTGTGGTGATTTATAGTTAGTGTGATGACTTCATCACTTGTTGTTGATGTCTTGATTTTTGTGTTGAATCATTTTAAAGACTCCATTATGGTTCAAGAAAATTTAGTGTATAAGCTTAGTTATTGTCTGTTGTCACTGTTTGTAAATGTTTTGTTGTTTTGTTTGAGTAGAAGGTACGAAAGACTAGTTTTACAAATCCTTTTCTCCTGCTTCACTATGCAGTTCGGTTGTTCAAGCGTGCAAAGCCCAATACCGTTGTCTTGACTGGGCTTAGTGGAAGTGGAAAAACTGTCATATTTTACCAAGTAAGCACTCATAAGTAATTTTTTGATAGTTAGCGGTTGATTTTTCTCCCCTATTAATGACGAGAGTTGGATGAATAGTAAAGGATACGTTGATCCATTCTTGAAGATGAACCCATTGTACGAGGGACTGAGAGGCAATGATCCTAGGCTGAGCTTTATCTCATTTCTGTGATCAACCCATTGCTTTGATTTCCCAATTTGGACAAACTGGTTTTGTCAATTTGAGCCATACCAACTAAAAGATGTTATTCACACTCTTACATGGTTATTCACCGTGTCTATTGTTTCTATGCTCTAGTCTATCTTTCTCTTTCTTCTCTACCTCCCTCTTCTCTCTTCTTTTTATAACGTTTTTTTAAGATAACTTTAAAGCATCAACACTGGACTTGATGACCATCAAGTTGTAATTCTGCTGAATGATCAGTTGCCCTGTGTATTTCTTTCTACAAACATCTAATCTATGTCTTGTGGATGTCAATTTGATTATTTTCCAGCTTCAAGATGGCTCGTCCCATCAGGGTACTGTAACGTCAATGGAACCAAATGAAGGCACATTTGTGCTACATTCTGAAATTAACAAGGTAATATGTTATACTTAACCATGTCGCACCATATGCTAAGCAAGTAACCTGAATTTTTTTGTTCATACTTGTGGTGAGAAGTTCAGCGTTTGCATCGTTGCAATTCTTCTCCCTCTCTTGTCTTGTTGTCGTTATGCAGATTCTTGAAACTCTAGGTTTTATTATTCTCAACAACCCTCGTTATGTTTCATGGGACAGAAAGGAAAGATAAAGCCTGTCCATATTGTTGACGTTCCTGGGCATTCTCGTCTTCGGCCCAAACTAGATGAATTCTTTCCTCAAGCAGCTGGCATTGTTTTCGTTGTGGATGCTTTGGAATTCTTGCCAAACTGTCGTGCAGCCTCAGAGTATGTGCATCATGCATTTTGTGGATTCATAAATGAAATGACTGTACAAGGAGTCTAACATTTGATTCTTTCTTGTGCAAAAGGTACCTTTATGATATTTTGACCAAAGCAATTGTTGTGAGGAAGAAAATTCCAGTACTCATCCTCTGCAACAAAGTGGATAAAG
This sequence comes from Rhododendron ferrugineum, assembly GCA_025642025.1. Classification (NCBI taxonomy): domain Eukaryota; kingdom Viridiplantae; phylum Streptophyta; class Magnoliopsida; order Ericales; family Ericaceae; genus Rhododendron; species Rhododendron ferrugineum. The sequence continues at coordinate 3,954,045 of JAOTQK010000004.1, forward strand.
TGACAGCACATACCAAGGAGTTCATACGAAAACAACTGGAAAAAGAAATGTATGCACCGAAGCTCAATTCTTATTAGACATTTTGATGATCCTACTATTACTGCTCTGTGTTGTTATAATTAACTTATCTTTCTCAAAGGCTGGGTGGGATCAAAGAGCTGTTAAGGCTCAATTCTTCTTAGTCATTCCCATTTTGATGATCCGACTATTACTGCTTTGTGCTGTTACAATTACCTTATCTTTCCCTCTCTGGTAGTTAGGGCCTGCTTTGTGGTGTTGATAGATGTGCATGGGTCATATATCTGACAAATACAACCTAGTCTATCACATAACCATCATTAAGTGACCTTACAACGCTTTGAATTGGACATTTCTGGTCATTCTGAGAACTTTTTCTGGCTGCTGTCATTATGGTGTCATTTGTTATGTATTTCCATCCATATCGGTCCCAAGTGCAATGTCTGCTTCTCCAGCATTGCCAATATCTGTATATTAATTTTTTTTTGCCAATTTCATTTTGCAGTGACAAGCTTCGGGCATCAAGAACTGCTGTTTCAGAGGCAGATGTGGCTAACGAGTACTCACTTGGTGTACCTGGTGAAGTCTTTGCATTCTCTCAGTGCCAGAACAAAGTGACTGTTGCAGAAGCTTCCGGTTTGACCGGTGACATATCTCAGCTGGAACAGTTCGTCAGAGAACACGTTAAGGCTTAAGTGGATATTCCACCCCCATAGTCATTTTCCGTCGTCTCTCTTGGAAATGGAATTAGTCTGTGTCTTTATGCTTGAGTAATTCGAAGGAAGCGGTTGATTGAACTGCAAAAACTGAAAATATGATAGGAGTTATGAAGCAGAGGTGTCCTTTCTAACTTATAGAAGGAGGTAGTTGCCATCGAGTGTATTGTTAACAGTGACGGCGTGTCTTTATTTTGGTTTGTACAATCCTTGTTTTGCCTTCAATTCTATTTGTTTTCTGTTGACAATTAAGAAGTTGGTGTCAATGGCTGCAAATTGCAAGCAAACTTTGTATCCGTTCACTCTTTCGTGCATCTAAGTCATTAACCGCCGGTGTTTTTGCGGCCATCTTATTATTATCTTTCCTGTTGCTCTTTTTTCTGTGTAGTTTCTTATCAAGTACAATTTTCCTCCGGCTATTTTCTGTACACAGCAGTTAAAATGTCTTGCAACCAAGTGATAGGTTCAATGTGTAAGTACTCAGATTTCTCACTCGATGTTTAAGTTCGGGTTTTCTTGGTCTCTTGATGGGGCTAAACATACTATTTTGTGCCGTGTTGCCCGGGACCTTAACTTCGACCCCAACATAGGTGCGGTGGGATCTCCTCGTCTTTAACGTAGTACTCTCTGACAATTATGTGGAAGTTGTTTATCTGCTTAACGTTAGTACATACGTCTCACAAAATTACTTTATTTCGTTACTATGGTGGGTAGGATTATGGTCGTCTCATGCTCGGCTAGTGCACCTTAGCCAACTTCACATCTCATATATCATATATCATGGAGGTCACACATGGCCTCCTTAACCAATGTAGGATCTATAACGGGACATGATGCCTGCCGCCCTCCATGTAAAGTTCACATTGTAAGCCAAATGCCATGTGGCCGAGCTGTCACTGGCTGCCATCAATGCGGTACCGAGCTGTATCGACCAGGCTTTCCTTCTAGCCATTGCCTCAATCCTCTAGGTTCAGCCCCCGACCGAACCCTCTGGCCCACTCTCATTATGCCACGAGATGGGCCTCTAGCCTTGGGCCTGACCCAATTGGTCGGCCCAAGCCCTTCTGGTTCTGTAATCCGCACTACGTGTCAACTGTTAACTCCTAACTTTGTCCAGTGGGCGCATAACATTGGGTTCAGTGAAGTGTTCTATCTGCATCTTCATCCTGTAGCTATGTTGAAAGCTCATTCCCATCTATTATGTCCATTTGCTGCTTCCCTCCCGGTAAGCGTCTCATTGCCAAACAGATAGCGTAATAACATATGAATTTGCCAAACAGACATAAGAATGGGGCATCGGTAATTCAAAGTCTAGCTTTGCTTCTTTGAATGACACATATAGAAGTACATTACAGGGTTGTGTATACAACAATAGATGAAGATTGTGAAACAGACACCTTCCAGCAAGAATCATGCACTTCTGGTTTCCTCAACTCTTAAAGAGTTAAAGTTGTTACATCTTCCACGCATCAACAGTATCCCATAAATATCACGCTAACAAAATTCAAAATCTCTATGGAATATAGCTGCCCCACTTTAATATGAACCAAATTTCGAAACCCACATGAATGAAGTCGGACTAGGAATGTTAAATGCAAAAGGACCCTAGTATAGTTGAGCATGCTTGACTCGTCCATGGTGCGAAGAAGCCCAAACGTCGTGTTACCTCTCTCATCTCATATCTGAATAGCATCTGGGAATGCTATCGACAACCAATAGTTCTTCAATCTTATTATGAGAGCAAAGACGCCGTAGCATGGGAGATGCAGAAGCCCCACTGCCATGTACCTGTTAAAGATTGTAATGGCAGAAGAAGATGAAACTCACTTGTTTTCGTTCTTTTTCACCAATTTGTTGCTATCAAACAGTTGTAAGCTAGACCACGACAAATAATCAAACATAGAGGTGGTCACCCTTCTAACCAAATCTCGTCCGACCAACACATGATGCTACTGTTTTTTCAGATATGTGCTTGCCAAAGGTAGGATGTTAGCAGGTTAGTATCCTAGGCTATCAGAATAGGGTATCCCATGGTTCTCCAAAAATTCAAAGCCCAAACCTGGCCTTGGCACGTAAGGGTACAAGTTAAAAGCACCTGAGCTGCACTCAAGTTCAAAACACAGTATGTTTAAAGAAGGCCACATAATCTTTCCGGTCCATGGTGTAGAGCCAGATGATTCAAGAGAGTTCAGCACAGGTTTTAATAAGAGTATTACCTCCCAGCCTACTTTTTTTTTTCCCTTCATAAATTGAATACTAAAACCACGACCAGCAACATCATAGAAACATCGCACCGATATTACGTGTTCATGTGGGTTTGGAAATACATACCATATCGGAGCATATGGAGTGGATAAGTCAAGAAATGGATAAGGCCACCTATAACAAAGGGAACGATTACGAGTGAAGATTAGACATTGTTAATGACCAAAGAGAAACAAGAAGATAAAGAGAGAGAATCAAAGAAAAGAGAAGACACAAGGGATATAAATCCAACATACCACATTGAAACACAAGCATGGACGATCCATTGGAAAATGACATATATACCCGTCCACTGAATAAAATATGTTATTCGAAAGAAAGGGAACCGCTGGAAGGAAATAATACATTCTAGTTGGTCATGAAGCAAAATTAAAAAATAGATAACTACCAAAGCACAAACGGACTGCAACTTACCAAGCAATTCAAAATCACGTCACCGAGCAGCAAAACAGCATTGAGTGAATGAAAAGTAGCATCAATCTGCAATTGAAGCATATTAGCTCAATCTGAGGAACAGTTGTTGAGTGAGGACACGAATATAAATGTACTTTGTTATGTCCATGAAAGTTGGTAGTAATACTTACGACACATGCTTGCATAACTTCGTTTATTGTAGATTTGTGTGTTATTAAAAAACACACTCAAAACCATTGGCTATGAGTGGAGAGAACATTCAGCCGCATATACTAGTTTTGGAGGAGATAATTAACTAACGCGAGCCAAACACTACCATGTGTGAGTGTACATTTAAGTCTGCCACAATCAGTGCTAGTCCAACAGTTCAAGTCTAATTTGATTCTGTATCTCTTTGGTCAATTAAATACAAGAAATGTAGTACCACCATAATATCACTGGAATATGATTTAGTAAGCTTTAGTGTTCATACTTAATAATATAGCCCTAGACGAAGCAAAATGGAGAAAAGGGATTCATGTAACCAATCCCAATTGCTTTGGACACAAGGATTAGTTTGGTTGGGTTTTGGTAATTATGTTACTGGGAAGTAGGATTATTGCCAACAATACCCCTATATTCTCCAGATAGGCTAAAACGACCATTTAGCTTAATATCTCCCGTAATGCTTGAGAGAAACTGACATCAAAATGTGAAAAGAATAAGATCATGTTTCCTTATGATAACCATTAAGTTATAATCGACAAAGAAACGAAGATTTGTAATCATTGTCAATTACACAACTCTCCATTTCGAAAGGCATCACTTGTTCATTGCTTCCCCTTTTAGGTTGCGCTGATAAATTGGAACACCTAACTTGAACAATCAACTTAGGTGCCTAACTGCAATTGTCCAAAAGGAACAATAGTTTACGCTTTTCTTAAAGTCAAGACTGATTCAGTGGCTCAGAATATGTCCAAATGAGAAGTTCATATGTACATTAGGGGTCATAATAGACCTCAGGCGCCAACAGCTTAACCTACTAAATTGGTAGGACTCGGTTTTGGTCATCACTGTGCACATGCAACTCTGCAAAAGAGAAAAAACAAGAACTAAGGGCTGAAATTGAAACTTACAAAATCCAAGCTGTAATCATCGGAGGTGAGAAACGGAAAAATTATGAACCAAAAGACACAATCAGTAAGCACCACTGCACCTGCACACATCTGTTCAAGGAAGAAATGATTAAGAATATACAATGGGATACTTCATAAAGAATGATTAAGAATAAACTTTATATGAAACCATCAAGTCGAGTCAAACTTACATTAGAGTTCAAGTTACTTAAAATGCAAAACTCTCCTATCTTCTATTAATGTGAGAGCTATTAACGTTTCCAAGTTCAAACTCATAAAATCACTCTTCGAGGTTTTCAACTAAATAAAATACCCAATCTCAAAGCAACCATTTTAAACACACAACCAGGATAGAGACTAAAATTGCTGTCACTGAAACTTCAATTCATCAAGATGGCTGCATGCATTTCTAGCCCAACAAAGGCAATGCCAGATTGGGTCTTGGAAAAGCTGATTAAAATAGCAACTAGGTTTGTCGCTATTCTGTAAGGCTCCCACTTATGGCAGGAATTTAGCAGGTATATGGCATCACCCCACTTCCAACACTTTTTGTCAGGACGAAGGATACCCTCCTCAAGTTTGTTAGCTGTTCTCGTTAATGGAAGCAGTTTCCAGTTGATAAGTTGCAGTCCCCGGGAGAAAAAAGAAGTTATCGAGGAAAGGAGAACAGAAGAGAGAAAAAGAAATAGGGAGAAACTAATATTCTCTATGAGGGCTTGATTCAAGAGCCACTGATGTTACTATTACCATAATGTTGTTAAACCACACCTTGTGCTGGTTTCAGTGTTCTAAAACAAGGAATTAATCGTTGGCGGGGCCTATCCGATTAGGTCCGACTAACCATTAATCGCCGATTACTAATTAATATGCACCGATTAATTGCCCGATTAATCCGATTAATAGCTCGAAGGTGGCCAACCGCCCGACTAGTGCCTAACGACTTTTAGAACAATGGCTGGTTTACGTAACATCGCCTGCAATGGAGGACAAAGATACACAAACGAAATGCTAATGTGGTAAATAGTAAGAGAGCGGGACATACATGTATTTGGATAACATTGTTGTACATTCGACATGAGATTACTATAATTGCTAGGGCGGTTTTGTTCATGCTTGAGATGAATTATGCTAATGAGTGTTTTGACTGTCACAAATCGTCTATTTTATAATTGGCACAACTCACGAGTTGTCTATTATCTGCAGAATGATTGCTGGAAGTGAGGTGGTTATGAAGCAATCCTATCACGGAGAGAGAGAGCATTGAGTCCTATAACAATGGAACAGAAAACTGAGAGCTTTGGAGAACCTTAAGCCTATCTAGTCGGAGATGATGGAAAGAAGACCCATCACTCATGTATTGTGCACCACAAAGAATCCCCAACATAATGGTACAATGGTATCTAACCACGGGGGCTGGCTCAAGTGAGCTAAGTGTGCCCCGGTTCACAACTATAGCAGAAGATTTACTCGAGCGGTAGAGTCATATTGGTACAATGCAGTGAGTGACGTGACTGTGTCACATGGCAGAGCTGTATACCTACAATAGTCATGTAAGCCATTAACTTAGAGTGGGTCTTCTATAGGGGCTCTTGATTTGTTGTAAAGTGATAGCCCATTAATATTATTTGTCCTGAATAAACGCTATCTTTAGGATTTCTAGTCATCGCCTTTGACATGTAACCAAGAGGAGGTATAACTAGGAAAAAGTTCATCTATGAATTTACTATCCGCCCAAAAAAACACGTCAATCTTCTGCAGTATGTGCATACAAGTGTTCAGTACGTGGAATGGAAGTATTAAGATGCGGTATGCTGTTCGGTTCATTCCTTTGTTTGTTTTTTCAAGTTCGTTGTTTTGTTTTGTTGATATTATACATAATTTTTCTTCCTTTGTTTTTTGCAACTATGGATCTCCAATTTGGTTACACTCATTAAAGGCCCAAATAAATCCACCTCATGAATTCACTTCAGCAGCAAGAGTGTTACACTCAAAAATCTCAGCAGCGGTACTAAACAGAAGTTCAAATCAATGCTTTCCAAACCGAGTTCTCTCCGATAATGGAACAATTAACCCCCCAAAAAAAACTAATACTGCTGGATTCCATTCCATTCCACACATAATCTTTGAGCGTTTTGGTTTCTTTACCAAATTCTGCACATTGGGGCAAGGCGAAAACAATGTCATCGGAGAATGCTACCTGGTAAATAATCTGAAAGATATAGCCCCATATGCCTGCAGTTTTCCGAGCATGATATTCTTCGTGGGAATTCAAGCCCGAATGTAAGCTTTTGGACATACTTGGCTTATTCGCATTTTCCTCCAAACTTAGAGCCACATAAGTGCCCCGCTCTGCATCTAAAGCGACCTGATCAACCCTAGCACCACCAGCTTCATGGCAGCATTGGCGACAACCATGAATGGAGAATAAAGATGCAAGCTGCAAAAGGAAATTCAGAAATAAGCACTATATAAGCGTGAAAACAGAAAATCTTAACTCAAAAGCAGAATACAACACAACTTTTGTATTAAAAGGGATGATATTTGCAGTTTACACATCAATGCCTCTCATTTTGCATGTACATTTTGTGTCTACACTCTTCTCTATTCAATACATAGTGAAAAATGGCGTCGACCGTGGATGTACCCAATTACCCAATTGGGGAACCACGTAAAATGTAGTGTCATGCTTTTCTCTTTGCTTGATTATTCTTTGTGGATTGGGAGAGTGAATTGGTTTGGGTCGATTCCACAAACCAAACTAGATGAAAGCAAGGTCGATGATAGGGCTGCAAACGCGTAGAGCTGAGCCAAGCCTACCTGTGGAGAGTTCGAGCTAGAATTGAGGTTATCTTAATAAATACTGCAAATTTATGCATGTAGAATAAGAGTTGGCGAGTATAACCTCCTTGTGTACACGGGCCAATCTATCCCAGCTAGGGTTACTCAAGCTTGTCCAATTTTAAACGAGCCTTAAAAGATTGACTCGAGCTCGTTTTTAAGCACACCAAGCTTAGTTCAAACAAGCCGAGGTTGAGCCATTCAAGAACAACTTGGTTCGTTTGCAGCCATATCATCATCTATGCAAAAATATTATAGATTACAACATGGATGCCATCTAGGAATAGTACATAATAATCAGAAACAAATCCAAGAATTCTGTTGAAGGTATAAATAATAAAGTTGCACCTCTCTCTAATAGTTTAAGCTGTTAGATGAGTTGGTGGTCAACAATCTGATATGGTATCAAAGCAGGCAATAGATCATGTGTTCGAACCTCACCGCATACCTAATGTTAAAATATTTACACGTGTTTAGCCCGCTTATGGAGGAGAGCCTGGCTACACGCGAGGGGGCGTGTTGAAGGTTTATAAATAATAAAGTTGTGCCTCTCTCTAACAGCTTAAGCTTTTAGATGAATTGGTAGTCAACAATCTAATAAATTCCATTACCACTCCACTTCAGATAATTCAAAGGAAGAAAATAAAGACAGATGTAGACACAAAACTTGTAGGAATGGAGAAGATTACCCCAAAATATAGGGTGACCAATGAAAACGTCCACCTGTTCAGAAACAACAAACATTGCAAAACAGAAAACGTTAGCTAAGTTGGCAACATTTGTTCCTCAAAGTGACTAGTCATTTAATATTTTTCATGTCGTTTCCTTCATGTTCCATAGAATTTTCAAAACCCATCATGCTAGAAATAGTTCAAAATTAAGACAGGAGCAAGTCCAACTTCTTGTAGAAGTTTACCGAAAAGCGAAAAAGCCAAAGAGACATATGATACTTTAGCTCGCATAGATTTTGGCAGTAACTGCATTCGTGTTACATTAGGTTTGTTTCAGGGACACTCTAAAATCTAAATGATAGTGATCATCGGATCATCATCCAACACCTCTTCAAGTATCAGTAAAAAAAAAATCCAGCTTAAGCGGATTATACAGGCGACTAGCTTAATTTCACAGCCAAGAGCACTAGGATTGTCCGTATAAACAATTGCACATCATGTTATTCAAAGAATTAGATCTGTCAGAATAATGTAGTGTGGATATACAGATCGGACTTCTCAAACAAGGAAATCAAATTAAAATGTCACCAAATCCACTTTACATTTGAAATGGCTCAGAAGAAAACTAAAATTTACAGAGAAACGTCACTTACTGAGTATAATAGTAAAATATGCCGCCTCCATCAAGCACAACATTCAAAATGAGCAATGACAAAAGCACGATGAAAGCAGTCACTCTGTAAGCAAGAAGCCAGGCGGGATGGATCACTTTCAAGGATGTCCTCCATGTTTCGTCCTTGTATAAAATCCCTGCCGTGTCTTGCCAATTATATCTTCCCTCGGTTTTTGATTTTTTGAAACCTTCATATTTCCATATTACAAATACTGACACAACCATAGATCCAATGACAAATACTGCACAGGTGAAGAACCTCCAGTTTAACCAATAACTCAGGTCGGTTGTATCCGTTGTCATGACTGGCAAACATGTATGGTCCGATTATCCTGTTAAGAAATTCACGAAGTTCACATATTCCAGTGCCAGATGAAAAGATCTATCTTCTAATGAAACAAAATTCTATTTCAAAACCCCAGTTGCGAGAAGCGCAAATAATAACTAATATCAGATATACTGTACTTCACAATTAGTACGGCAATTATATGCATGAATGATCTGGTAAAGAATTTCATGCACACAATAATAAGTAAACAAGAAAATGCAAAACGGAAACTGAATTTCTCATAGGGAGTTCCAAGTCAACTTACAAAGTTCCACAGCAGTAAATGTTGGCTTACAGAAAAAAGGTTAGTGCATGAGGATAGAACTAATAAATGAGCTGAACGAGCCAAAAGCTGGAACGTTTGAGCTTGGTTTGCAAACTAAATGAGCTTAAAATGTTATATTCATGCTTGGCTTATTTACTAGGCAGGCCAACCTCAAAGGAGCTTTAATCGAACCAATCACGCGTAGATTGAATTTTTTAAACATCATACGTTGAAAGAGTCGAGTAATATTTCGTTCAAGATTGGTTTAAAAGCTTAGCGAGCATTAAAAAATCTTCAAGCTTAATTTAATTAAGTAACAAACCCATGTCAAACGAGCATTTTGCGAGCGAACAAGAGACCAAACTCAAGTAGCTTGGTTCGTTTATGAGCCCTTACATGAGGAGCTCTAACCAAGCACAAATTTAGAAGAAAAAAAACAGAGAGGTGAAATTGATCATCAAGTATACTGATACCACAACTTATCAGCCAAAAACAACTAGAAGTGAAATCTTAGTTGCAAATTAGCCGGGTCGGGGGGACCCATATTTAGCAATTAAAAATAAGTCAAATTTCAACCAAAGAAAAAGAACACAAACTATTTAAGTCAAAGTAAGGAATTCCAAAAGAGTATAAAACGAGTCAACAATTGAGCCAAATGTTATCCCCAAATGGAAACAAAAACGAAACCCTCAGTCAAAGTAATTAGGGCTCATTAAGGAACTCTACCCTTTTCATAGTACCCTTTGGATTCAGACAAAGGGGGTTAAAAGAAATTAGTGAGAAAAAAATCCAATCTTCCTTTTCCTTTCTCAATTCTCATCCTTTCTCAATTCTCACGGCTCTTTTAATTATGCAAACAAGTGACTTGATCATCTTTTCTTTTATGTTTTGCGACCATTTCTCCCAATTCAAAGGGTAAATCAGGAATTTAACTACCAACAATCTTGAATATGCAGAAGGATTATACAGCACATATGTACGAACGAAATGCAGATATAAGAATACAACGCAGCCTCTCTCTCAAGAATCAAGTAAACATGAGAGAACCAGGTTTTTGGATTACTACCTTTTTACTCCTTGTGGGATCAACCTTGCTCACGCCCTTCAGTGGGATTTCTTGGAGCGGCGTGAGGAACATTAATTGACAAAAAAACCAGCATATGTTGGACCAGTTAGAGAGAGAGAGAGAGGTAGGTGGTGACGAAGAATTACGTAAGTGAGGACGTCTACGAGGAACACGACACTGTATGTGAAAAATGGCGACTACCCATTGGAGTTTGACTTCCATTTTCTTTTCTTTATTTGGGTCAAACGGAAATTCACTTCCATTTTCAACTGCTAGGGTATTATTACAGTTTGTTAATTTTAAGGCTCCGTTCCGGAAACGAAATAAGAACTTATTTTTTGTCCAATAAGAAGCTCTCTTTCAGAAAAATAAGAAAGCTTTTTTTGAATTGGGGAACAATTTATAAAGGTACCAATAGGCGCCGGGGAGGGAAATCGGTCCGGCGGCCGTTCCGGGCCGTCTCCGACCACTGGACGGCCGATCCGAGCCGTCCAAAAATTTATAAAAAAAAAAAAACCAAGGGGGCTAACGCGGAAATCAACGGCATCCGAGATGTGTAGGGTGCTTAATCGGAGCACCTCTTTTTCGTGTATAATATACACGAAAATTAGT
>JAOTQK010000004.1:3969234-3984113 GCA_025642025.1 Rhododendron ferrugineum
AACACCAAGTACCACAAACCCGTCAAACCGGGAGTCATCTCCTCCGACGGCGACCGGGCCGTCGTCGTCGGTGAGTCCGGTTTGTCCTATCTCCTCCCTGGCGCCCCGTTCGAGTTCCAATTCAGCTACTCAGAGACTCCCAAGGTGATGTTAGAGAACACCTTTAATATCTTATTTGGAATAATTTGTTTTATTATTTCGAAACCATTGGGACTATGATGGATTTTAATTACATTTTGTATTAACGAGGCTTGACGCAGGATTTGTATTTAGGGGGAATCCTGACCGCATACATTTAATTTAAGTTAATGTACTCCCTCCGGTCCACTACGAAAGGACGTGTAATTTTAGGATCGAAAAATAAAATACTTTCCGCTCATAATTTTTTTTTGGCTTCTTGACGCCAAATTAAAGAAGAGTAGTGACATTGATCCACAAAAAGCTCAGCAAACTCTTGAAATAGCATAAGCTAATTTGAAGCGCGAAAGTACTTTATTTTTTGTCCGAATAGTCTTTCCGTAGTGGACCAACAATACGGGACGCAGGGAGTTATTCTATAAGTATATAGGAGTATAACCATTTGCTAGGTGAAGAGAGGAACTTATGTATATATGCATAACCGTCATTTAACTTCACATGCGCGACCAAAAAAATGTTAGTAGCATGAAATTTTAGGGGGTTTTCCACACACACATATATATGAATTTTAAGAACTTTTATGCACCCAAGGGGCTTAAAGGGGCCAATCCCATAGAATTTTTTAAATTAGCGTTGAAAACTAACACAATTAGTGAGAATATTTGGATTGCCCCGGCACCTCTGCACCCTTTGTGTCTGCCTGCCTCAGTGTCCGAACACATTCATGGGATTTTTATTGTCATATATTGGATGCCATTGAGTTGGAGTATTGATCTGGGTTTTGATCAATATAAGGGTTGTTCTAGGTTCATGAGAGGGCTTTAGTTGCACACAAAATTTGTGAAAGATCGTTCTATCTTGAGAGTAGAACGTTATTCATCTTGGTGCACAAAGGGACGTTTCTTTTTCTAAAGAGAGCGTTTTCGCATGCTTGATTTCTCTGTACTATATTTCTCTACTTAGAGCACTATGTCAACATTTTACTGTTGTTGCTTTATCTCCTTTTATTTGGTTTACATAAATTCCAACGAATATCTATAACAGGTGAAGCCGGTGGCGATTCGGGAGCCGGCGTTCTTGCCCTTTGCGCCGCCGACGATGCCGCGGCCGTGGACGGGGAAGGCGCCGATGAAGAATGAGAGGAGGAAGGCGAGGAAGATTGCGTTGGTTGAGTCAATGAATCCCGTGGCGGAGGAGGAAGGCAGAGTGAAGCGGTTGGAAATGGAGAGGCCGTTGGAGATGGGGAGGTTTCCGGTGGAGGTGAAACCAAAACAGAAGGTGATTGGAAAGCCGTTGACGAGAGCGGAGATTTATGAGCTTTTGAAGCCTCACATTGGAAGTAATCGACAAGTCAATTTGGGTAAGGTTCATTTTCAATTTAAAATTTGGCCAGTTGGGTTTATTTTTGGTATGGGAATGTGCATATATCAGAATCGTCCACTGAATTTTATTCATCTTTTCTTGAGGGATTGCAACATTGAAAGAAATACAGATGAAATTACTAACTGTCTAAAGAGGATAAAAATGTAAAAAGAGTTCACTTAGACTAGACTAGAAAATATCACGAAAAAAAAAGAATAAAAAACTTGAAATTTGTTTTCTTGGTCCCTTCAATGATTTCGTCCGAAGTTGGATGTATAAATTTTTCTTTTGATCTTCTGGTTACTTGATGTTGAGCAACAGCTTTAAAAATTAACCAAAGATGAAATAATATTGTGGAAAGACTTGAATTTTGATATACAAATATGTGGTGCAGAGTTGTGTTTAATTTAGTTCTTCAATGAAATTTTGTAGGAAGGGATGGATTGACACATAATATGTTGGAGTTGGTGCATACGCATTGGAAGCGACGGCCAGTTTGTAAAGTTCGATGCCTGGGTGTTCCAACTGTCGATATGAATAATGTTTGCCGTTGTCTTGAGGTTTGCCATAGCTTTTACTTGGTGGGGAATCTGTTCAAATTTTCACTTGTGATCTTGTTCTGTTCATGTTCTATGTTTCTGTGGGGTTCAGTAATGCTGCAAGATGAACTTCCAAAAAAGAACTCAGGGCTTCTTGTTTTGCACGAGTAAATTTGACCAACCACTATACTGATTGCAAGTTTGCAACTCCTTTGCATTTGTTTGTTGATTGAATGTTTTCTGACAACTAGATCTTATTGGCTAGCTCCATGACTTGTTCTCTTGGTACACTGTACCATCAGAATACTTTGTTGTGAACTTACCTTGTCAATCGTTATATTACCTTTTGTAAGGACTTAATGCTGCTCTAAAATGGTAAGAAGTAGCTTCTATGCAATTCTAATAGAGCACACATGTTTCATGCATGAGTACTCCCTTTTTTTTGTCAGAGCTTGGGGTACTGTTGCACGAACTTTTGATTTCACTTTTGGCAAATTTTTGGGTGATTCTCCCACTGCCTTCTGGCTAGCTATCAAACTTTTAACGAAAGCCAATTAGCTTGAACATTCAAGTTTAAGCACTTGCAGAGCTAAACCTTATCAAAACCTTTCAAAAGGTATGGTTTGGTCTGTTTTTCCCCATGGCCAACACAACGGTGGGAAAGGTGTTCCCACTACTTTGCCATATCGAAAAGAAGCATGTGTGTCATTTTGTGTCACTTTTCGAAACCTATAGTCTATAACGTGTTTTACCCATTGGATTATCACTATCCCAAGATTCCCGACAAATAACACCTTAACGTTTTTTTTTCTCTTGAAAATTGTGATGGAACTGGCTTAAATATGTTGTTAAAATGGAAAGAGGCACGTCAGGATTTTTGTATCTACATTGTATGTGTGATACTTAAATGTATGTGGCACACTGTTTGCCATCTGGAGTTTTAACATACATTTGTTTGATAATAAACCAATTGAGTTGGTTATGTGTTAATATATTATGTTAAAAGTCTTAAATTTCCAGTGGACTACTGCACACGCTTAATTGTGTTTTGTTATACCAGGAAAAGACTGGCGGAAAGATCATCCACCGAGTTGGTGGTACAGTTTATATTTTCCGTGGTAGAAACTATGATCATCGCACTCGTCCATGGTACCCCGTTATGCTCTGGAAACCAGCCACACCAGTTTATCCGAAGCTCATACAAGAAGCTCCAGAAGGTTTGACAAAAGCTGAAGCAGACGAGCTACGGAAGAAAGGGAAAAACCTTTTGCCGATTTGTAGATTAGGTACACAATGAACCCCGGTATTCTTCTAGTTCATGTATTTGTGAAAATATTATTTTCCCATTTGACATTGGGTTCTCTGTTTCATCTTGTTCTTCATGTTATTTGCACTTACAGCACACACGATGTCTAACTCTAGCAACAGAACTGATGCTTAATTCTTATGCACACAAATGTGAGCAGGATGCTGATCCACTTTTAAGTAATTAAGCACAGCTCATCAATTGGAAGTCGGATTCGTTGATTTGTTTAAATCACTCTGAACATGTTGCTTGTGGCCCAACTTAAGAAAAAGAGGTCAACTAGTCAATCATCGGTTCCATATGGTGTGTTAAGGGTCGTCTTCCGGAAACTTGTCGAGGTCGTTCAAGGAAAATGTCATACATTGCGGAAGAGAAAGTTCTCTTCAATCCATTCACCTTGTCGGTTGGGATAAGAGTCATAAGACCTCGTTACTGAAACTTATTTACTGAAAAAATTGCCTATTGTTTTTGTTTGTTGAGATTCATCCTTTCCTCCCTTCCTGCTGCAGCAAAAAATGGTGTGTACACTTCCCTAGTGAAAGATGTGAGGAATGCTTTTGAAGGAAGTCCATTAGTTAAGATTAATTGCGAGCGGCTGGAGCCTAGTGACTACAAAAAGATTGGCGCTAAGCTGAAGGTTTGTGTCACACGGAAATTACTATTTCTAATTATCAGTGCATTCGGATGCATCCTGATTTTAGATCTCATTATCTGATTTGTTAAATGGGTGTGTTCTAACGACTAAGACCAAAACGTACGAGGCAAATAGATCAAATACTAGGTTACAAAATCTATGAAAATAATATGTAATCCTCTAAGTTACAAAATGTTCGATCCTTTCTACAATCTAGCCAAACTATCTGTTATCGTATAGTACCTTAATGAGTTCAATAACAAGCTTTGGCTCCACTTTCCAACCTTTGGTTGGAATCCCCTTCCCCTTTCCCTCTTAATAAAATGTTACTTTTGCCGATCAAAAAAAAAAGAAAAGAAAGAAGCTTTGGCTCACCTATTGAAGTGTGTACATCAACATGAGAGATCTCTGTCGAGTACATCAGAAATCCCTTTTTGGCCCCTGGAAGTCACAACTTCTAGAAAATTTTGGTCATTGCGACGTCTATATGATCTAGTTTTTTCAAAAAATTGCATAGCCTTGAACAAAATAAAAAAATAAGAAAAAGACTCTACTATGTATTCAGGCCTAACTCTCCAGTAGTTCCTACAAACATGTACCCAGTATTACAAAGCATTGCAGATTTATGTTGTTCGGCAGTAATACTTGGCAGTAGTATTTTCCATGGAACTATGTTTTGATAATCTGTTATTTCTTTACTTTCTTTCTCCTTGTCTCCCGACAGGACTTGGTTCCTTGCGTGCTATTGTCTTTTGACAATGAACAAATATTGATGTGGAGGGGACAAGGTTGGAAATCAATGTACCCAGAAGCTCCTTCAGCTTCTATTTCTGCGGATAGTGACGCCGCGAATGGTTTCAACTTTTCTGGTATGCAGGAGACCAAGAGGCAAATAGAATGGCATGATAATTTCCAAAGGCTTTTGCTTCACTTTTTTGCAATTTTGCTTTCTTATATCACCTTTTTTGGGATCAAAAGTAATATACGGATATTACATAGCACAATACTGTGGATGTCCACAGGCCATTATAGTTAATGTATGCATCTTCTTAGGATCTTATATGAACCTTAGATCTTCATTGCTCCTCTTCGGTCGTACCCAGGTATACAGCACACAGGTTTGACTCCACAGTTTCATTTTGCCCATTTGATTAACGTTTGATCCACTAAATGTGAAGATAGCCTGTTGTTGGTAGGTTAGAAAGAAGGAAAATATATTCGAAGATGGGGAGTCTAACTTTTGCAAGGTTGGCTATATACTGTTTGCATGGCCTGCAATTAGCAGTGTTAAGAATAGCATCTACCTGGTTCTTCAAATATAGCGTGATATCACCCGGGTTGATTGGGCCTTTGGAACCATATTCAAGAAAGAAGCTTCAGCTGTCACTGAGCTCATTAAAATTCAGAAATAACTTCTGATAAGCACCCACCCCCTTTGGAAGCAATTTGCGTCAGATATAATGACTGTAGCAGCTTCCTGGAGTTTACATTTCCAAGATTTTGTTTTCCCGTGAAGTGTTTCTCTTCTTAAATAAGTACTTGGAACAGGATAAATCTGACCTCTTCGGATTTCGTACTTACTAGCTGACTTCTTGTTTTGTCTTTTTGGTCATTTTTATCTTGTTACACTTACTAGCTGGATTCTGGAACATAATATATAGATGTAATCATGTAAAAGGAATGTTTAACAAACCAAATCTGACTTGGTGAGTTACTCCTTTGCCATTGAGATTGCTTCGAAAAGCACAAATATCTTGAAGATGCATCTTATTCTTTTCAATTTCATCAGCAACTTGATTACATGGTGATTTCGACAGTTTTGCTTGTTTCATGACTCCTAGTTTAAACGAAAATAGGCTTATGTTATGATGTCCTTGCTCTGCATCACCAATTCTAAATGCACTATGTTCTTTTGACTTCAGGAAGTAGAAGCGATGACTATCAGAAACCAGACCCTAAGACAGTAATATCAAGCCCTAAAATGATGTCCCTGTGGCAGCGTGCAATCGAAACAAGCAAGGCAATGTTGCTGGAGGATATTGGTCTCGGGCCTGACTCTCTCTTGCAGAAAGTGGAGGAATTCGACAGCATGTCTCAGGCAACGGAGCATTCCTATCCAGCGTTAGTATTCTCCAGTGAAGATGGCAATAGTAGTCACGACGACGGAAGTGAGGAGGACGAGGATGACAACGAAGATTTTCTCAGCGACCCGTTTGAAGGAACGGAGTCATCAGTCCCTATCGGATCCTTACCTGTGGATTGGATAGCAACGCAGCCAGATGAGCAGTGAAAACTGACTTAAGATCTATGGAAGTTCTTCCAGCTGGGTCGTGAATATATTATGCTCATTGCGTTTTAAGCTCTGCTTGAGGCAAATTTCGGTTTCTTGGCCAAAACGCTATCAAGGTTTAGATCGAGTTATGAACAGCAATGGCAATGTCTGTCTCAACAGAGTGGTTCCCAGGTGTACAGGTATAAGTAATGTAAGCATCATAATTGGTGGAGGTTTTTTCATTTTTTTTTCATTTTGTAATTTTTCCCATCTGGGGAAAGTGCTCCTGCTGGTAATTAAATTGTACATTCCTTCCCTTGTGTGTACAATTTGAGAGGATGTGTGTACTGTAGATAGTGCATTTGATCATTAACCCTAATTTTGGCCTCAATGGCAATGAAGTAATGCATTAGTTTAGGGGAGGAAAACCCATTCAAGTTCTTAAAACATTATATTGATTTCCACTTACTTCTCATGAAGGGAACTCTCGATTAGAGATTACATGGTATTCCGCTTGGGAACTCATTCGATTGGGACTTACTCCTCATAAAGGGGAACTCTCGATTGGGACTTACTCCTCATAAAAAGGGGAACTCTCGATTGGTATTTTCTGCTTGGGAACTCATTCGATTGGGACTTACTCCTCATAAAGGGCAACTCTCAATTGGTATTTTCTGCTTGGAAACACTCATTCAACCGCGATGCTCGGAAACACTGATTGGGATTTACTCCTCATAAAGGGGAACTCGATTGGTAGTTTCTGCTTGGAAACACTCATTGGGACTTACTCCTCATAAAGGGGAACTCGATTGGTATTTTCTGCTTGAAAACACATTCGACCGCGATGCTTGGAAACACTCATTCTCATTCGACCGTGACTTGCTGCTTTTAGGTGGTTGTCATCGATCCACTCAAAATTAGTGTAATTTTTGTGAAGTGCTGGCCATATTTTCTATTCCAGATATTGCTATCTCAGGTTACAGTTTCATCAATCAAGTTTTTTCTATCAAACCCAAGTCCCCGTAACAGGCACGAGCTTGAGAGCTTGAAAGTTTAAACTGAGAATTGGAGGGGCCGCGCGAACGCAGGCCCCCACTATCACAAATTATGACGTAGGCTCCACCACTTGGGTAGACCTTAGGCGAACGCCCCTCCTAAGTGCAATGGAGGTCGTCAACCTAGGCCATGAGCCTTATTGATCGCCCATTGACCCCGTCCAGGTAAGTATGTTGCCAATTGCCCTCTCGCCTTATTATATACCCCTCCCCAGTCTCACTCACTCCTTACACTTTCGATGTGGGACTTTAGGAACTCATCACAAGCCTTCTTTTTTGACCCACTCTTCTCAGTTTCTGCCTTCATGGTTTCCTATGTCCTAGAGACCTGGAATTACCCAACATCTTTGCTGCCTTTTTTCCATCATCCCAATACAAATCTCTGAATCAGGATTTATAGTGGCTTACAAACACATAAAAAAGAGTGCTGATTTTGCCTTCTTGGCATATGTGTTCAGTGGTAGAAACAATACAGTTTAAAGTAGGGATGAAATCGGTTCCATTCGGTCGGGCTTTTTTCTCATTTTTATCGCCGAACTGAACCATTCGCTTTTCCTTTTTCTCAAACTGACACTGACCGATTCGGTCCAAAAACCACTCGGTTCAGTTTAAAGTATTATCGGTTTGGTTTTTCTCTGAAACCAAAACTAAACTGAATTGCAAAATTTTTAAAAAATCAAAATTGAACCAAACCGAACTAACTTACAACTAAAACCGACCGAATTAAGCAAAAAAAATGTGCGGTTCAGTCGGTCCGTTCGGTTTTTCGATTAAAATTTTCATCCCTAGTTTAAAGACTTCTAATTACTACCTTGGGCGTGCATCCCATCATCAGCAACATTGCTTGGCATTCTTCTGTTATCTGTTTTGCATTCGTCTATTACGACTCTAAGAAGCGAGTTGAGAAAATCTTCTGTGGATGAAATTAATAGCCGCTTCTGAGTCAGGACTCGATCTCCCCATTACTGGATTCATGACCTTGTCCGGATGTTCATTCAACGTAACAATTTGGCAATTGTTCGCCTTTTTTTTATTGACTAATTTCTAGAAAAAACGGAAGGTGTTTCGATCCCTCGTTCCTCGTTGGGTTTTTCTTTAATGATCATCGTAAAGAGACCGACCTAACAATTCAAAAGTACATGAACCGCAAAAATGATTTAGGCGAACGACATCAATGATAGGGGAATTAAGCGATTAAAATTGGTGTAATGAGATCCTAGCTAGATGGATACATAATATTTGTTGAAGGTCATCGATGTTGATGGAAAAATTAATGGTTACTAACTTACTAGCAGCAACAATAATCTACAACTAATATATGTCAGTTTCGTTTGATTAAAAAAAAAAAAAACTAAGGGCTCATTTGGCTTCAAAAGTCAAACAGTAACTCTTTTTATTTTTTTGTCTCTATTCAAATTTTTTTCGCATTTGTTAGTTTTGCGTCAAATTTTTGTGACTTATTGATTCGTCTTGGCGAGAAAAATTGGAAAAATAAAATTTTTTGATCGAAACTCATAATTTAAAAAAAAAAAAACAAGAATAGAGACAAAAGAATTGAATTCAACACTATAAAGCTTGGCTTGTTTGTATAGGCTTAGCTTATTTACAAAGAGACTCATTTAACAAAAAACCCGAGCTCAGAACGTTAAAAGCTTGACTTATTTACAAACCAGCCAAGCTCGAATGCTTACATGCCTCGGCTCGGTTGTAAACGAGTCAAGTCCGGCTAATTTATATAGCGAACATATTTAAATGAGCCCAGTCTATACACCCAAAACTGGAGCAGAACGGTTGTTTGCAGGCACAAACACCCCCTCCTCTCTCATCAAGGAGTCGGAACCCTTAATCGACAATGACATAAAGTTCATAAACCAAAATCCTTTTGCGTAACCACCTGCACTAACTCCGCACCGTACGATTCTCCATTTCCACATATTTTTACCGCTTCGGTTTACGCTTCAATCAACTCACTCTCTCTCTTTCTTTCTCTCTCTCTCTCTCTGCTTCTCCCTCTCAGATCTCTACTCTCCATTCATTCATCAGTCCTCTTCGATTGATCCGTCTCCCTGTACATATAACAATTTAAAAAACCCAACATTTTCTTCAGGTATATTTTTTTCGTATTAATTCCATGTATAAGATGTTGCAAAAAAGATTTACCCAAAAAAAAAAAAGATGTTGCAAAAATGCCTTTGTTTCTGTTTGATATACGGCGTGCTGTTGGATTTGCAGGATCTAGTTCAGTTCTTTGCTTTGAACCTGAGTCAATCCACTACCTTTTGAGGTAATTTACGGGAAAATATGTGCGTATTGGTCATCGGAGTATTAGTTTTCTGTTTGTGGAGTTATTTCTCACTTTTCTGTCTGTAATTATTGTTGGGCTTGTGAAGCCTGATTCGATTTGGGTTGCGCTTCGCCGACTGTTTGGGTTCAACCCGCCCGGTCAGGTTGCGGGGGCCAGGAGATAGTCATAGCGCCCTCAAAACCCAGACGGGATATTGGTTATTCAGTAATTGGTTATGTAAACCTTTGTTTATAAACATCTGTTATATGTGGCAGCCGATGTAACTTGTACTCTTTGCATTCAATACATAGTGAAAACTGGTATGAGTCGTGGATGTACGCACAGTTGGGGAACTACATGAAAATCTCTGAGTCTTGCGTTCTTGTTTTGTATGGTTGTCTTCTCTTCTTCGTTTTTCTCTCTACATTAAAGAAATGACATTTTTGTTGGTAAGTGCAAGTTTGGAACTGTTTATTTAATAGTTCCGTCATTTTGGAGAAAATTGTTTATGTTTTATTGATTTTTCTAGTCGAAGTATTCAAAATGTCAACAATGGTTTTGTATGTATAAACTGAGGCATAACTCCTCAAGGTTGTGTTTGATTGGCCAGATATATATATTGGTTGAATTACAAACCCCTGGAAAGTCATCTCTGGCGTTTGGATGCAATAAAAAATTGAGAGACTAAATATCTGTTGGACAACTAACCCTGTATAAGAAACTGGGATGCGGGTATTGCTAGCCCCTCAGTATTAATTTAGTGGGACTGTTCATCTACCCCCATACATGATGTGGGTCATGCCAATAAAAAATGGCATGAATCATTTGAGTTCTCAAATTTGACTCAAGATCCTTGACTTAGAAGTCATTGTTAATAAAAGGCAGCTATGATGGATCTTGTATCATATGCCTTTGGGTATCGGTTGTAATGAAACTTGAGGGGATTCTATGTTGAGTGTGTGTGGTTTGGCGATATAAAGGCCTCAGTATTTCATGCATTGCCAGCTTGTGAAACTTTAGAATCTGACTTCTCATTGTCTTACAGGTGGACTTTTGCTGTTCATTTTATTTGCACTTTTCAGAAGCAATACTTTCTGCAGTCAATTTGATTTTTCTATTGGAAAATGTTGGGAGGCAACAACAATGATGCCGTGCTCCCCTTTTTCCTTGACGAGAACCGTTTGCAGTACCCTGCTAATGCAACAAATCAATTACAGTTATTTGGAAACTGTGAGTTTCCTGTTCAGTCGGTTAGAATTTCTGAATCTTGAACTTTGCAAGTTGTCTCCAGTGATTGTATCTGTCCTTTTGTGACATTGAATGCTGATGTTGGATTCATATTGGCCTTTAAGTTAGTGGCGTATCTTAGATGCATTTATGTTTTTGTTCTTGTATGCTACTATCACATAAGGGCGTGTATTTTGCTTACCTTTTACCTATTGTGGATTTTACTCTTCTGTTCTAACAGAAGTTGTTTACTTCTGTTGGTTCTTGATCATAGAAACTTCCTAAGCTTGGACCATTTGAAGGTTGCTTCTAGTATTGCTAACAGATGCCGGTGAATCTGTTACTTAGTTGATTATTCCTTCACGATGTGTTCAGCGTGCTCTTCATGGTTGTTACTTGATTAGACTACCCATTGGAGTGAATGTTGGGGAAAATTGCAGCATGAAATATTCTTGTTTTCCTTAGAGATACCTTTCCCTGCTTATTTATGCTAATAACTCCCACCGCTGCTGAAAATTGACCGCGGTATCAGTTACGTCGTCTGCTTGAAAAACTCATTGTAGTTTTTATTAATAAACAGCTTTTCCTAGGTCTTGACAATGTGTTGTTGGAACTGTTTTGTAAAATCAGGTTTTGACTTTGCTCATCTCGTTGGCTATCTTATAGTTGGACTAATTCTGTAACCATTTTGCAATTTTGCTACAGTACCAGTGGGATGTAATGTTGATTTAGTAAACTATTTTGGAAATGAGCATATCGCCACTCTTGGGCCTAATAAACGAAGCAGGGCAGCAGAAAATATTTCAAGCCAACAGCATTTCGATATTTCCCTAAATTACAATGCATGTCTTGATGACTCTGATCGGTCGGCAAGCATACCAAACCAAAATCCTGTATCAACTGGGTTAAGGCTGTCTTATGATGATGATGAACGCAACTCCTCTGTTACTTCTGGGAGTGGCAGTATGACTGGGGCACCGCCAACAATTTTGTCTCTCGGTGACTTAAGGACTGAACTTGACCGGCAGAAAAAAGAGCTCGATCGGTACATTAAGGTTCAGGTATGTTGACTGCTGCCTTCTTATTTGGAACTATGAGGCAGAATTGAGCACTAAAAGTTAGTTACTATGATGGGTTTTTATGTTGCTTTCGTATCTTGACTTGTATATAAAAATATATATACTTGTGGAAACAGGAAGAAAATCTGGTGAAGGGGTTAAGAGACATTGAGCAGAGACACACGGCATCGTTCCTGACTGCCTTAGAAAAAGGCGTTAGTCAGAAATTACGCGAGAAAGATCTACAGATAGAGACCATAAACCAGAAGAACAGGGAACTGCTTGAGAGAATAAATCAAGTGGCCACGGAAGCCCAGAACTGGCAATACACAGCCAAGTACAATGAGTCCGTGGTTAACCTCCTAAAGAACAACCTCCAGCAGGCAATGTCACTGGGTCCCGACCAAGGCAGGGAAGGATTTGGAGACAATGAGATTGATGATGCTGCTTCCTACATTGCCCCGAGCAACTATTTTTGCATTTCGGTTCCACCCGCGAAGGTTGGTTCCTTGATGTGCAGAGCATGTAAGTATAAGGAGGTGTCCATCATGTTAATGCCTTGTAGGCACTTGTGTTTGTGCAAGGATTGTGATGGGTTAACAAGTGTTTGTCCTATATGCCAGCTGGTAAAAACGGCTAGTGTTCAGGTGTACCTGTCCTAAATTATTCATCAGATTACGTGATTCAGAAGAGGTCTGGATGATGTGAATCACTTGTCAAGTTAAAACTGATTGCGCTCATGGCAATTTATTCTTGTCGAGAATGTACACGCCACCTCTTTTGCTTCCTTTCAAGGTGTTCATTTACATGTGTATCTACGGTTAAAAGGTTTCCATATAGTACCTTTTACGATCGATCCTTGTGATTTATTAATCACAAGTTGATTCTTGTTATCTAATGACGCATGGTGAATTTGATGTGAGGACAAAGAGGTAGCCAAGTCGCGAGGCTTTCCTTTTACCAGGATGAAGTTTCGGGTTCGGCTTGGGGTTCCATTCTTCTGCCCTGAATTGTTTTATGACAAGTTTTTGGGCATACAAGAATTGTGTGAATATATGTTTGTGCCCCAAATGTCAATGTAACGTGTTGCTGCTAGTTTCTAGTGAACACGCATTATACCTTGTTTGGCAAGCATTCTTTACAAGTTGACAAATGATTCAACAGACGGTTGAGGCCCGTTTTGTGTCCACAATTTCAGACCCAGTATATGACAATAGGTAGTAAGATGGATAACCAAACAGGTCCTTACTTGTCATCCATCCTACAAAATAACTAGTATACGTTCTCATGCTTAGCCAGATGGCTTTACTTATGGGACAAAGGAAACTGAAAGATTTGGCAAGATATTCAACACTCAACCTTGGGGTTTTGTAGCGAGGTTTAGAGTTTGACTCCTAAAAACATGAGGTTGACCGTTGACCCTCGTAATAATCTAACTTGCACTGTAGGGGTGGTGTTCACTCTTTGGGTCGAACCATCTCTCTCTAGGATCTCCTTCTAAGCGGGTTAAGCTAGCCCTCCTCTTCCTCCCAGTCAAAAGCAACTAGTTAGTGCCTATCGGCCCACTACGTGTACGCAACTAACATCCTGTCATATGGCAAAAGAAAAGAAAAAAAGCCTCACATTTCCAATGCAGTTGCCATTTGTCAAAGTAAAATAGGTCTGTTATTTACATGAACTGAAGATGCTGGGGTTAGAGAGATTTCATAAGGGCTTTCGGTTGCTGAAGTGAACCTGAAGTAACAAAGCTGACTTTTGCTGAGAAAAAAAAAACTTTGGATTTATACTAAACATTTTAACCCTGTTTATGATAAACACTTATTTACAATGTGGAGTAGGCCACAAAACAATGGCAAGAATTTCAATATAAACAAGATTCAAAATTCAACATAATCAGACAGGTTAACTGGCAGTTAAAAATTTCCATTTTGTCAACTGCAAAACGTCTCAGAAAGCAGAGCTGGAGAAGACAAAGAACTATTGTAGACAACAGTAATCCTCTCCTGTCGAAGTTAATTAGATTCGGCGTCTATTGTCCACTCGTGGCTTCTTTGAAGGAGCTGTTTCTATATTTTGCGTGCTTGATTGTATCTAAAACACGGAAAAAGAAGAAAACAATTAAACCCCACATAATTTTTTTTGAAGAAGAAGAAAAGAAGAAAACTACGTATGAGTGATTTAGTTACCTTATTAAGCTTATCCCTGACGAATTGAACCGTCTGATTCATTGATTGGGTTGGGAAATAATCCTGCAATGTTACGGCAAAACCGAAAAAGGATTAGACCGTGAAACGTGGATATATAGTAAGCGACCTTTTTCCAAATCTACACATGAGAAGGTTAACCAAGGTCAATAACTAACATCGCCAAACTAACATGAATCATTCCTGGACAGCTCATTCCTAGAGGCATAGACAATACAAGAACAGAAAAACTGAAGTCACAACCGAATTACGTTTTGGAACGCATGTCCAGTGATAAGGTACACTCACGTTCCAAAACAGTGAATCTAGCAATATTGCCAAAGCAATCTCAAAGTTTTTCCTCTACAAACTCGAGAGATCAGAGCTCTAGCAAGACAAATTATGAAAAATGATTGTCATAGTGTTCTACATGACAATAAAGCTTTATTTTATGAGATGTTTATCTCTTGAAAAAGGAACGATACAGAAAAAGGAACGATCCAATAATGTAGTCTATAGAAGCCTACACCCACTGTGCCACTATTTAGGACATGTGGTGTACCATGCTTCCATTCCCGTTTATCATACCGAAAGCATCTGAGTTCCAGGTAACATGACCATCCCAGGGAACCTATTGTATTGCTTATTGCAAGGAGTGAAGGTTACAAATGAAAAACGAGAAACATCTACAAATCCACTCGTCTAAAGATTTTGAACACAACTTAACTACTCCTTTGAGTGGGGTAGGGATGGCAATCGGGGCATTCGGGGCGGATATGGGGATTTCCGTACCCGATCCCCGAAACCGAAAGCCTCCCCAA
>JAOTQK010000004.1:4004756-4016116 GCA_025642025.1 Rhododendron ferrugineum
CCTTCACCCCACGAGATCTCTCCCCCATTCCTGCTTGTTGACTATCGACCAATCGCACCTCTCCAGCTCACGAACACTCACACGTAAGCTACCCACGCGTACTTTCGGACCCACAAAAATCTCTCCACATATAGACTTGAACTTCAAACCTCTCCCGTGGAGCCAAGCTGTGATGGGCTAAGAGCCACATTTGAGTCTACCACAACTTAGAGAGAGAGAGAGAGAGATTCCAAGGAAAGAGATAGATGAGGAGAGACGGATCTAGGTGTGGTCGTATGGGGGCCACGGTCCCCGCGTTGTTTCGTTTTTTGTTTCAATTTAATATTAATATTAGTTTTTTTTTTGTTAAGAACACCTAGATATTGTATTGGAAATTGATATTCGCGGTCCTTTTTTTGATGCAGGTGCTTCATTTTGTTCATAAAGTTATTAGTAACTTCATGTTGAAATTGGAGCATTTGCATCAAAAAAGAGAGCGCAAATATCAATTCCCTGTTGTATTTTGTATTGAGTGTTATTTAGGCATTTAAATTCTTTAAAAATGTGTTCGTTTTAGGTCTCAAAACCCAATTTCTCTCTTAAAGCTACGGTCTTCCATAAATTTTTTCTTCAATTATTTATCTCATTCCTTTTTTTTATCTCTCTCCACTTACTACCCAAAAAATCCCCCTCAAAACCTAAACCAAATAAACTATTAGATTTTCGAATTTTTAAATTTTTAAATCTTGTTCATAATTCGGCCCCCACCGCTACAAAATCCTGGTTCCGTCTCGGGGGAAAGGGTCAAAATCCAATAATGCATGTTAATTGTTCAGCATATCCGTGAATTTTAGAACGCCACAAGGAGTGATGTGGACGAGCATGTTTGCGTACGTGTTATCTTTCTGAAATAAAGGGCAAATTATTTCAAATCAAGTCGCCACAAAAGAAGAAAATGTCAGTCACATCCCCATCGCTTTCTTGGAATTGGAAGGGTAGTATTGTAATAAGTAGCACATTACACCGACGTTTTTTTAATCTATTTTTCCGTTGTCATAAACTTTTAATTAGTCCACAAAACTAATTCTGTTTGCAATCCAATTAAATATATAAATAGCTATGGATCGAGGTTGTGTTTAGATCATGAATTTTTTAAAAAGTTTTTTTTTTTTGGGTAACTGAATTTTTTTAAAAGTTCATAGAGGGAACGGAGAATGATTTGAATTAAAGAAGAATCGGTCCTCCAATAATTCGTCGATCGGGATGCGTGTATAGGCCCAAACACTCTGAATTATTAGAAGAAAAAAAAAACTATACGTATATGCAGACACTCTTTGACAAGATCTTTATGTCCATGTATCTCTAAATAAACCCGTAATTCAAACACACCCACAATATATATCATCTCTGAAGTCTATCATTTTCTCGTTGGTTCATAAGAGTTGCGATTATGCTCCAATCATATTCCCACCTTATTTTTCAGATATTCCTAGCTATATTATAAAACTACCAATTTACTTGTCTATCTCAATCAATTCCCGAGTTTGATTAGTCCATAAAGGACTTTGCCATGGCTTTAATTGAGTCTGCGCTTATGGATCATGGGATTAGTCCCTCAAATTAGACCGGAAACATACTTAAAAAAAAAAAAATTACTCTCTCCCCGGGACAAATATATATATGAAAAATGAAGCAATATGAAAAACAGCACACAGGGTTCTTATGAGCTGAAAAGGTGTTTAAATTGTTAGGAGTATGAAATTACTGTGAACTGAATTATTTGTGTGGTTGGGAACTTGGGAAATTGGACAGACTGATCATGCAGTAGGCTAGGCCTATCCATGTTACCATGTACGTACATAACTAGCTAGCAATCTGTGGGCGCAATAGCCAGAGGTTTCCTTTCATCCTGGTAATTCATGCAGTTTGGATTATTCGTTTCGATTATTTTCTCTGTTTTTCCCGACAGAAAACATCAAAAACCCTGAAACCCATCTCCATATCCTTGTAGGTCTACATGTCAGTTTTGTTAACTCTCTCTCTCTCTCTCTCTCTCTCTCTCAAACTTACCTGTCTTATATCGGAAGCCTACATGCGTGGCCGATCTTCAATATATAGTACTCCATCATGTGTACGAGTAGTAACTTGTCTTAAGGATTTTAGGCCATATATGCAAATGATGTTATCAGACTTAATTAACAAATTACTGGGATAGTGTTTTAATTTATATAGTGGCGGATCCAGAAACTTTCACTAATGGGGGCACAAATTAGTGAAAAACTATCACCTCTTTATCGGGTATAATTGAAATGTCCAAGAATATAATTGTAATTCCACAACATCGAGTGGGGACCCGTGCCCTCACGGGACCCCACATAGGTCCGCTCCCTGATTTTAATTATATGAACATCGTAGATCATTGGATTAGATTGCGTGTTGGAATTCGTAGTCCTTACACCCTCTAAAACCAAAAGCCATTCTTATGTAAACAATCGTCTTCGTCTCTATACACACACATATAGTCATTTTCAAATGAGAAGGTCCTTATAGTTAATAGTTAAAATAAGAACCTCTCCATTTCTCCCATTTTCCAATCGAATTTCGATAATCTGAGCTACTCAATGTGTACAGAACGTGTATTTAAGAGTACCAGCAAGAAATCAGCAAAAAAAATGACCGGGAAGGGCTCATCCGAGCAGTTTTTGTTTAAACCGTTCGATAAAAACAAACAAAAACTGCTCGGATGAAGTCTCGGTCATTTTTTTGCTAATTTCTCGCGGGTACCCTTAAAATCACATTCTGAACACATTGAGCGGCTCGGATCATCAAAATTCGATCGGAAAAGGAAGGTCCGCATTTTACTAAGTTAAGGTGGTCCTCACGGGAAGTAGACTGATATATATCACGAAAAATAAGAAAATGTTTTTTGCTAAATAAAGAGGGGTAGAAAGGAGAGACAAGTGAATTATGAACAACTTTGGTTATTCCTGGTGAGTACAAAAATAAAACTATAGCCCGTGAAGGTTGCATGTGACCATAAAAGAGCTGTTATAATCACTTCCATTGGGTCCTTGACATATTGTGTCGACCCACTCACGTGTGTCTTTTTGGCTCTTTACTCATGCAATATACTAACAAAGAAAATTTTAGGTAAAATTCACAATGCGTAGGAACCAAAGAAGAAAAGCCAGCGAAAAGAGGTCGATAGGAAAACGGCAAGGCATCTTTAAAAATGCTACGGGCGCACGTTCGTGGACAGATGTGATAACATGTGTGTAGTATCGACTGGTGTGTGGGGGCTCCATATTTATCATACAATAAACATATCTGTATCTGGATTTGTCACGAACTTCTGTACCTGCATGTAGCATTGCTCTAGGTGTTTTTAATTAACCTATACGTATTACATAGTTACCATCGCGCTTTGGGTCAAATGCAAAATTATTTTGAGATTGGGGAAACTCTGGTAAACAACGAATTTTGAAGGGAAAAAATAAAATTATTAGTCCGAGGTTCGTTCAAGCTAGCCTGGGACACCCTGCATTACCAATAAAAAATAAAAAATTATTAAGTGCCAAAATACCAATTTTTCCGTAAATTCAAAATAAATGTGAATAAATGAGATTACTCAAAACTTTAGGGTGTTTGGGGCGCCTGGCCCTCGCCTGCACCCTCTCTGTCTACCACTTTAGAGTTACATAAACTAATTGCATAATTGATATAAAAGAAACTACATGTATAAATAAAAAGAATTTCAAAATTTTGTTATTTTTCCTTTTCCTCAAAATAAGAAAAAGAAATCAAATTTTACAGGGGTGATAATTTGTCAAAACAAAGTTTTATTCATACATACAGTGGGGCGACTGACTAAAAAATAGAGTAAAATAAATAGTAAATGATAGAGGACATTGTTGCATGAGCAACTGGATGAGTGATAGGCAACCAGATACTGTTATGTGGCAGAATGGGACCCTCAATGAACCTTGTAAATTCCAACCAAATTTCAAATAATTAGCACATAAATTGAATCGGGTTTCTAGGCGAGGCCTGCATTTTCTATTGCCTTTAGTCTTTAATTTGGGTACATGGTTCCTCGGCATAACATCACTTGAGTTTCTTGATTTTTGAAGGTTTAGAGGAGCCAATGTTTCAGAGGTAAACTTTCATAGGCCCGCAATCACTTTGTGCATACATCGTCAAAGGTTAAGTCTGCCTTCGGTCCTTGTGTACTTGCAAAAGAGAAGGAAAGTGAAGAATGAACATAAATTCCTAGCAGTGTAAAACAACTATTTTTCATGGCTTTACAGTCCCCATGAGTTTTGTTGTGCTCTCCCTATATAAACATAACCATAAGAACTCCCTTTTGGCTACCAAGAATCTCTCTCTCTCTCTCTCTCTCTCTCTCTCTCTCTCCAACAGCCTAAAACATGAGTGCATTTAGCTTGAGAAGCCTCACATTTATGCTCTTCATAGCCTTCCTCATTTGGTCATCACAAATAGACACTTGCAATGCTAGAAGAGGGAAGCATTGGAGGCAAAACAGAGGAGTCTCTACGTCTATGTACAAGAAGAAAGCAAAGAATCACCATCATAGCAATGCCGGTAAATCGAAACATAAAATGCCATCACCAAAAGCACCACCACCACCAAAAGCACCATCTCCTCCATCCCCGCCACCGAACCCAGATATTCCGCCACCTCCGGCACCAAAACCAGATATTCCGCCATCCCCACCAAAGAAAGGGTCCAACACCGCGGCTTCCACGGTCTTTAATGTACAAGATTTTGGTGCAAAGGGAGATGGAACAAGTGATGACACGAAGGTACCTTCAAATTTCACTTAATGTCACAAGAATTATTAATTTTACGTTTTCCAATGTTCTGTGTTTTCACTCTGCAAGTATAACAATCATAGGCAATGGAGATAAATTTGTTGTCACGGGAGAGAGAGAGAGAGAGAGAGAGAGAGAATAATGCAATTGATTATGCATTTTAATTGTAACTTTTCCATAATTCATCTAGTTGACAAGTACCGCAATTAAGAAAGGCATTATGGTCAAATTTACCAACTTACACGCAAGTTGGTCAGACACCCGATTACCCCCAAAAACCATAGAGTACAAAAGAGTAATTGTGACATGATTTAGAAATGGACAGACGTTATGTACTGCGTCAAACAGTATACTGTCCAACAATGATAAACCAACTCCATCTACATGGTAGTTATCGTTTCGTATTTTACACACACAGTCCTAAACCTCGACCTAAATAGAAGAATAGAGGAGAGGGTTGTCAAATTCCGGGAACATCCATAAAACTTGTAGCGACGCCTTTATGAATACGGATCCTGAGAATTCATCCCGTGGGGTATTCGCGCATAGAACTAGATCAATGTAGCCGACTGCAAGTAATTGAGACATTAATGTATCCGGCCGCTAGTAATTTGGACATTGTATTGTTGACTTGAGAATGTAACAGAAAGAAACTGCCGAGGGCTAAACAACAGAAAGTCCAGATTACTGGACACCAAAACCAGATGAAGCCCACCCAAACGAATCCCATCAGGGCGGTTTGGTCCAGATTCCAATAATAATTGTATACAGTTCTATACAAACTACCAACTGTATCAACACAATGCATTTATAACATTCTTTCCAGCTGGTGAAAATCTTAGTATACATATTACATATACACTGGTGACCGGAGTGCCCCGTGGATTTGGTTACACAATGCTACTCCCTGATATCGCTCTAAAAACAGACTTGCGGGTGTAATGTTGAATGCTATAAAAGACTTAATTGAAATCCTCCCTAACACCAATTGGTTTTGGAGAGATGGTGGAAAAGCGGTTCGATACATACTAATACTGATTTCAAAATTGTATTTTCTATGGTGCAAAACAGGCATTTCAAGCAGCTTGGGCAGCTGCTTGTAAAGTAGAGGCATCAACGATTGTGGTCCCTCCAGAATTCACATTCCTTGTAGGACCCATTTCTTTCTCTGGTCCTTATTGCCAACCAAATATTGTCTTTCAGGTAAACTCACAACTTTCAGTTCAGAAAAAGGTAAACTCATAACTTACCACGGTAAAAAAGTTTCAGTCGTATGCAGAAATGTATCTATCATACATTCGAATATCAAGTGAATTCCAGTACTGGTGTTTTGTCTTGATAACACTCGGACCGACCCAGGGGGTCGATCCTACCGTGCACTAGCAGGAGCCCCTATTAAAGCCGGGCCAACACTATTCAATCAGTAACTCTGGAACTTACATATTTTTTTCCAGCTTGACGGCACAATTATCGCTCCAACAAGCTCTAAACCTTGGGGTTCAGGTCTCCTACAATGGCTTGAATTTACTAAACTAAAAGGAATCGCAGTTCAAGGAACAGGGACCATAGATGGCAGAGGCTCAATCTGGTGGCAGAATTCCATCTACGATGACCCCTTAGACGGCGAATCAAACCTAATCATCCCATTAAACGACACGGTTCAAGAAAAACCCCCAATTCCTGTAATTTTCGGCTTCCCTCTAACTTTTTCTCATTGATTTGTCTATATCTAGTTTCCACCATTATCTAACCCCTCACCATGCTTCCATTATGTCAATTGTGTGGCAGATGAGCAGTTCTCTAATTGGGAAAATGCCAAGCATAAAGCCAACGGTAAGGACCACTTCAAAATTCTCTCTGCATTTTTTTCAGCTTCCAAAAATGCAACCCTAGTAACAGGATAGCTGTAATTTGACTCCACAGGCATTGAGATTCTATGGGAGCTTCAATGTGTCTGTCACGGGTGTAACGATTCAAAACAGTCCCCAGTGCCACCTCAAGTTTGACAACTGCATAGGAGTTTCGGTAGCCAATATAAACATCTCATCTCCCGGTGACAGCCCAAACACCGATGGCATCCACTTACAGAACTCCAGAGACGTGCTAATCCGCAGTTCTAATCTTGGTTGCGGTAATTTACCTCTAAATTGGTACTATAAGATTACATTCTCAATTTCATTGAACCCCTTTTTTTCGTACATCAGGAGGCTATCTGTAGCATGGAGGAGGGAATCTTGCCTATGGCAGAATTCGAACCGTTGGCCTCACCAAAATTCTGGCCAACTAAGCTAGCTCTATTTAGTTTTTTCATTAAACTCTGTTACTCCTCTTGAAAAGACCTCTGGAGTCCAAAATCAAGGTTATCTGACATAGTGTCCAATAAATGTCACTGCTAGCTTAACGGATATGAGCCCTAGGTAAATTGA
The DNA here is from genome assembly GCA_025642025.1 of Rhododendron ferrugineum. NCBI lineage: Eukaryota > Viridiplantae > Streptophyta > Magnoliopsida > Ericales > Ericaceae > Rhododendron > Rhododendron ferrugineum. The sequence goes on from JAOTQK010000004.1 coordinate 4,011,994, forward strand.
GATAAGACATCAGGGATAAATTCGTCCAAATCATGCCCCAAACTTATCCTTTTAAAAGCCACCATATATACCAAACACATAACTGAATTTTCAACCACTAATATTGAGACACATGGCACCAAGTCATCTGTTATATAATCCTTGTCCAGTATAAGCTTACTGTGGCTGGCCGGACACGTATCATGTCTTGAGGGAGATTAGGTTTGGACCCACATATGCCCCACAGACAGGATTCACAGGAAGACATTTCTCTTTTTGTCACATTCATTAAATTTTTCTTTTGTCTTCACTACAAATAAGAACATGCTTTCTTCCCTTTTCTCCTTGTATTCTTCTGCTAACAACTCGCAACAAAACCAGTTTATAACAGTCATAGGCAATGAAGAAAAAATATCAATGCATCAAGTAAATGGTATGCTAGGATCTCAAGTTTTAATGCTTTTGTGCAGGAGATGACTGTGTTTCTATACAAACTGGATGCACAAATGTGTACATACACAATGTGAACTGTGGACCCGGACATGGAATCAGCATTGGTGGGCTAGGAAAGGATGCGAGTAGGGCATGTGTCTCGAACATTACTGTTCGTGATATCAATATGCATAACACAATGAATGGTGTCAGGATAAAGACGTGGCAGGTAAAGATTCCATCTGGAACTCATCTGATTGAAAACGAATTTGAGATAACAGATAAGATTTCATAGTACCAAAAAAGTCTCAAATCCAAGCAACCTATCGTTCACCAATAGAAATCGCTAAAAAGACTCAAGTAAAATGAAGTTTTCAGACAATATGGAGTTTGTACTATATCATAGAAGTTCGCCTAAAAAAGCCATTTTTTTACTAACTCAACTTGACATTCTTACCTAGTTCTAATGTACTTTTGCAGGGTGGGTCAGGGTCTGTGCAAGGTGTACTTTTCTCAAACATTCAAGTTTCTGAAGTCCAACTCCCCATTGTGATTGACCAATACTATTGTGATAAAAGCTCATGCAAGAACCAATCATCAGCTGTTGCTCTATCAGGAATCTCATACGAAAGGATAAGAGGAACTTACACGGTGAAACCTGTACACCTTGCCTGCAGTGACAACCTGCCATGTGTCGATGTCACGTTGGCCAACATAGAGCTGAAACCGCAACTAGAAAAGTACCATATGTATGATCCCTTCTGTTGGCAGACTTATGGAGAGTTGAACACTCCCACTACACCTCCAATAGATTGTTTACAAGTTGGCAAGCCATCAAGCAACCGGATTCAAACTGATCACGATTCATGTTGAGCCCAGCTAATGTAAATTCCGGTGTATTTGCTTGTGTGGTCGGCACTATTTCCTGACCCCTTTCACACCTTTAGGATCAGCAGTGGTCGTATTAGCTATTGTTCTCTACGAGGGTTACATTAGTTCCTGGTTTGTGTGAGAGTAAATATAGTTTGTAGCTAAGAGGTTGATAGTAGGTCTAATGAATGCTTGTCTGCTAAGTATCTCTCCGTTGTTATATATGCATACATTCGTATTTAGAAGATGTGTGCTAAAATAATTGGCAATTTTGAACACATTAATGATTTGCAAATTTCAGTACACTTTTCATCAGTATCAATGCACTTTTAAACATTACCACTAAAATATGGGCAGTTGTTTGCACTTTCCAAATTTGAAATTCACCAAGTATTTTTTAAACTCTACCTGGTCATTTCCCTCAGGGTGTACGAAGTTAATGAGAGCGCCCAGACTCATTATGATCCAAGTACATAAATGCTCTTCAACCCTGGATCTTGGCAGTAGATTGGATCAGTACTATACATATGCCTCCCTCTGGAATATGGCCCTACTTAGTGAGAGAACACATGATTAAAACCATCGTTTTAAGGAATAGTAAACAACCAATTCACAATCTAACACAAGGAAACTCAAGGAAAAAAGACGCCGACAGTTATGAGTGATGTCCATACCTCTAACCGGAAGGCTGTTAGCTATAGAGTATGTTAGAAATATAAGTAACAAAGCGGTTGAGTATGAAACAAGTGATCACTTAATATAACATTGGGACCTATCCACCAAATAGGTTAAGCTTTCCGGTTGGATCTAAAGTTTCAAGTATTAGCTAACTATTCAAAAGGAGTCAGTAGGGCCTAGGAGGGCACAATCATTCTGGAAGGGAAATAGCACCACTTCTGCAACTTGCATATCAATCCCTGTCCCTCTTCTTAGTGACCGAACACTGAAAAAAGCATGCGAAATAAGTTGAACATCAAGCATTTTATTACTACATCAGTCCCGCTACAAGAAAATATTAACCGACGAACCGCCAACCTCAAGAAATCCCTCCCGCGGAAACCAAGTCAGTGAAGAAAAAAGAGTTCAAGGGAGCATCCCCGCATGTAGCTCGTCCTTGCTTTCCGATGGCACCTAGCTCTGACCTAAGCTATGCAACAAAGAGATATAATCTATCAGAAGTGGTGATAACATAATCTTCTCAATTAACCGTCTCGATTTTAAACTGATTAGATCATTTGCCAACTGCAAATGGGAAAATATCTTCAGATCTTGGAGAATCAGAAGGATCGTGTCTGTCGAGAACAAAATCCAATCAATATTGTGGCAACCCCTCTGCTGATGCCAGAGCTGCTTTATTATGAACAACTGAGTTCTCAACTTAGTACGCACAATTTATCTAAAGCCAGAAAAAGAACGTGATTGCCAAATCACTAAAGAAGTTATGTACTGGGCGCTGATAAAAGAAAATAGTTATATACAGAGCATAGATTCAGCCAAGTTGGGATGGGAAACTGGAACGATAGCTATTAAGTATTAATACTAAAGAAGCTAAAAGGTCTATCCCTTTGACCATGATGCATTGAGATGAACTCAACATAAGATGATTAGGAAAATTATTTTAGCAGTGGTAAGAAGGTATGGAGGAATCAACTCATGACTAGTGACTATCTACCTAGAGCAAAACATGTAGCTACTGAGTTGAAGTATATCTTCCAAAATTGAAGATAAAGCGATGACACCATGACAACCGATAAGAAGGTGTTCTGAACTGGCATTTTGAAAGTCATTTGTGAAACCGAAATGTGAAGGTTGAACTTACCTCTTGGAGAGTCTTCATATTTTCCTCCTGGCAAGCAGAGATAAGAACATTTATCACCCTCTCTGGATTCCTCCTCTACTGATTTTTTTTCCCTATCTCCACAGCAGAAAATTATAGTCCCGCTCAATCGACAATATGTATCTCACGTTCCGCATAAATGATTCCCTAGAGCATTAATTGCATTGTGCAACAAGAGATCACTTTCATAGGGACATTAGTACCTTCTAAGGGTGTAAAATACAGTGACAACTGGCCATGGCACCCCCCACGGCCTCTTGCAATTTCTTCAGGCAACCAGCTTGCATGCTCAAGACATTAGGCACCTGGACTTCCCACAAATAATTAAACTGGAGCACAATCGCGTCTGAGACATGAAAGGCAAGGCAAATTTCTGGAATAATTTCATGAGGGGGTCGTTGAATGCATGTCCTCATGACCCCCACCCAATTGCAAAGGAATTATGCAAAGCTTGAGGCCTGGTGGCAATAAAGCAAAAATAAGAAAATATCAACTGAAAGCCAAGAACCTTTGCCTATTCAGAATAGGAAAGCACCTTGATAATATTAGACCGATTACTACAACTTTAAATGCCATTTAGAAACGCAAAGATAATGTAAAGAATGTGCAAGATTAGATGATGTTTCTAAACGCGTCATTTTCTAAACCATCATCTTGCCAAAGCACCCAACTGCCACAGAACTAGAGGATTTATTTGCATGTAAATGCTCTCACTGAGAGTGTTGCAATTTCTCGTAGAATAGTTGCAAAGGTTGACAACAGAACTTACATAAATGATCAGCTCATAGTTCTCCGAGGACCAAATCAGATATCTAACTTCTTGCACGAGTGCAATTTTGTTCACCCTCCTTAAAAGAGGGTGAACATTACCCTCTATCTCATTGGTTGAAATGGTGTGGATCCCACCACAAAGTGATGTCATGCTTACCATGCAATACACTTTTTGGTAAGCATGACATCACTTTGTGGTGGAGTCCACATTTCAACCAATAGGAAGAAGGGTAA
>JAOTQK010000004.1:4041036-4051289 GCA_025642025.1 Rhododendron ferrugineum
ATCACATAATATAAATAAAGCTTACGTGTATTAGGGTTAGAAAACAACCTATACACTTTCTCTTATCTCTGTTATCAATGACTATGCCAGATCGCACAACAATCAGCGGAAGACTATGTCAAAGTTGCAACTGCCAATTTTTATTATTATTTTTTATCAGATTCCATGACCAGAAGATATTGGATCTGGATAATTGTTTTTGACTAACTGCTGTGAGTGTATTTAAACAACGTTGATATGAAAAGTTGGTGACAATGTCCACACAAATGCGAGACTTGGTTTTTCCAAAAATCTAGAGTATGGACAGAACAATCGTTGGGTGCTCTTACTCTGTGACCTTCCCCAGCTCAGGGGCAGTCAAGTTGTTGGGTAGGGAGACCTGAGTGCCCTGTTATATGCAAGTTGAAGTGGGACAAAGAACAATGGGTTGGTAGCCTAGTTTCCCAAGTAGTGGGAGGAGCCCGGGGCTCTGACCACGTGCCTTTTGAAGAATGAGCCAGCGACTCATAGGCAGTGGCTTGGTTAAGGGACCCACCGAAGTCACAGTGAAAGCGAGTCTTCATAGTGCAATTGTCACTTCTTATGGACCCAAACCTGGGTGATCTATCCATGACCAAGATGACGCTTGGGTGAAACTAAGTGGAGGTCCGAACCGACTGATCATCTAAACGGATAAGTTGTGGTTAGGGGTGAAATGCCACTCGAACCCAGAGCTAGCTGGTTCTCCCCGAAATGCTTTGAGGCGCAGCAGTCGGCTAGACATCTAGGGGTAAAGCACTATTTCGGTGCAGGCCGCCTGAGAGGTACCGAATCGAGGCAAACTTGAAATACTAGATATGACCTCAAAATAACAGGGGTCAAAGTCGGCCATTGGGAAGATGGGGGATAAGCTTCATCGTCGAGAGGGAAACAGCCCGGATCCCAGCTAAGGCCCCTAAGTGACCGCTCAATGATGAAGGAGGTAGGGGTGCAGAGACAGCTAGGAGGTTTGCCTAAGCAGCCAACCTTGAAAGAGAAACCTCTTGAGAAAATGCAAGGGGCAAAATTCAATACGATCTCATGGATGTTGCACATCCAGTTTGTAGCTAGAAGATTCTCCCATTCATTTACAAGAAGATTGCCTTTTTCAAGGTGCCTTTTAGAAACATTTAAAATATATTACTACACATTTAACAAACTAGTCAACCCCTTCAGAGGCACCCGTAAAGAAAGAATAGGTAGAAACTTGATGACGCCTGATCACAGAAAATTTTCAAAAATCTGGAACTAAAGTTTACCCATTTCAGTTTGTTATGGATGGAAGGAGAGACGTGCCATGAGTGAATGGGGTAAAACAATTGGCAACCCTGAAGAAGTGACATGCACTGTATGTGTCATGACACACAGGCAACATGCCTATGTTCCAACATCCTTTTTGGGCCAATGCTATGAATAGTAAGAGCCAAAGAGGATATTAAAATGCAGACAAACCAACTTGGCACTGGGTATGCAGAGAAAAGTTTGAGAGTGTGTTTCGAAATGGTATTTCCATTTTATGTCACTAGACTTATCTGCCAATCCAATAAGACCAGGTAAGAATTCAACAGCCATTACCCAAGAAATGTCAGAAGGTCCCTGATATTGTCCAAAAACCTCAATGCCTTCATCATTTCCAAGAAAATAGAGAACAGGGAAATAGTCTAATCATAGAGCATTGAAGGTAGTATATGGAACTTACGGGAATCTTCAAAATGACAGTCTGCAAAACAATCACAAGTAAGACATCATATTAACAAAAAGCAAAAATGGATGAAACAATCAGAAATTGATAGCCTTTTAGAGATAGAAGCATAAGATGCTTGGAACATGAATTTTGAGATTTGAGATGCAGCAATCTACCTTCCCCAAAAAATGTGTGAGCTTCATCAGTAAGGCATCAACACTTCCAAATATGGACAGATTCATTTCAGTTCCACTGGAAGAAAAATAACTAGCAGGTTGTTGACAAATAGTTCACAAATGAATGACAAGGAAGAATTGTAGCAAGTAGCATGCCTGAATGTTGCACCATTCTTAGAGCTTGAAGGTAGCTTTGTCAGCCTTCTCGTGGGAACATTTTCTTTTAGATTCAGATGATATTGATATATCTCATCATCAGCAATATCTGTTGTATAAACATATAAGGGCAGAGGAAAATGAGAAGTCATAAAGACACTCTTTAAGGGCCTTACCCTTGGGGCAAAAGAGAGGAAGATGTGTATCACTTTGATTCACAATTAATATTCGCATCGGCTGGCCCACTAGTATGCTACAACATTTTGATAAGTATGATTAAGAATTTATAACTTCATCGATGATTTGAGTAATTTCCAATCAACTTTTTTCTGCAGGAAATTTAAACTAATCAAATATGTGTACTCTAAACGTATGAAAATCCTTCAGTTTGCTAGAAGGAACATCGAAGTCTTTGTACCATTATCTCTAGAAGAGGAGCATGATAACTAATGTCCAAGAAACCTTGATAGAGGAGAGGAGCACTACAAACAAAGACCAAAGAAGCATGCGGCCTTATAGACGAAGTGATCAAGATATCTAGGTTGTTCCCACTAGGAGCAAAATCCTTTGAGCCACCCTCCCTGCAAGCGAAAACTTGTGCAAAACAATTGTGGAAGGGGGCTCTGGTTTACAGTGCGGCCACGTGACATAAGTTGCAGTTGGTGATATCGGTTCCGGATCACCCAAACAACAACTGAAACAAACAGCATCGCCGGCAGGCGGCAACTCTAATTTGCTCAAACGTAAACACATAAAGTCTTCGGGCTATTTGTGGAGTGAAGAAATGCCAACAAAAAATAAGATACAGGTGCATGAATCTTTAAAGCCACAGCTTATGTTGTCCCCTACTTTGTCCCGTGCAGCTAGTAAAATGAAATGGGTTTTATTGCGCTGCCTTCCAATGATACAAACAAGTTTATTAAACTGACAATGTCTCAAGCTTACGTGAATAACATATTGTCAACCCAAAAGAAAAATATCTCTGATTAAATGGCACTTACTGGTAGTTGTAAGAGAAAGCACTCCATCTGCAATGCATGGTAAATCATGTCAGAAAGACCACCCAAATTCAATACCAGTACAATGCTTTCCTACAAACTAAATTCAAATGGTTTATTAGTTATCCATAATTTTATTGGCTTCCACGTCATCAATACATTGATTGGTGCATCATTCTATCATATGTGCATGGGCATTCTTGAAGTGGTTGACTTGGTAAGTTTTTTGAAGAGTTGCAGTTGTTGGACTCCAGACAAATAACCTTTTTACCAAGACTAAATGCTCCCTCATAATTTTCAACTAAATAAATCACAGAGAGCCAACAGCAATGGCTTGTTAGTGCTTGAAAGGATATAGAAGATAAGATAATGGGAGGGGTCATGAGGACCACCTTGATTACTGCACAGACCAAAGTAACATGAAATCGATTCATCAATGACATGTTAGAATTTGTATGTAAGCTAATATTATAAAGTCCTGAGTTTTTAGTTTATTGGGATTACGTGTTAATAGCACTCTTTGAATGGTCAAAACAAGAGAGGCTGACTTATTATTCAATTCTGGTTCTCCCATCAGCACGAATCCTTCAAGTGCTAAATTTACAAGTTCCATTTCCAATTTGAAGTGTAAGGCATCACTCCCCCTAAGCATCTATTTCACTCAACATCACAAATTAGTACTGACTATGGAGCTCTAATTCAGGCTACATATCGGTCTTCTCAACTTTTTGTAAGATAGACATTGGAATACAATCTTATTTAATATACTGACACATTGGATCATTCTACATTACCCCATTTTTCAGCTGAAGCAGGATCCACTGCATATTTCAAGCACTGAAATTCCTCCAAGCAGCTCCCGACGCCTGTATCTGAAACTGCTAGTGGTAAAAGCAAAAACAGTCTCATTCTGTTACAAAACAATTGCCCATTAAGAAAATTGTAGAATCCATTTGGATAGCTATGGATTTGAAATGAAATTCTATTTTAGCAAAAATAGAGGTGGTTGGGTGGTTTGTGACACTAGACTCACTAGAGTAGAATATGGATTTGAATAGAACGAGTGAAACTTTGGTTCGGTAGCATACATGTACAAAAAGGATCCTTAAGATGAAAAACCCAAAATAGTGCTATAAATGATCATTTGAAATCATCCAGGTAAAGCTCCCAAACTCAACGTCGAAATTCGAAAGTAAACAATCAAACATGAATTGGAAAAATTCTTACCGAGACATAAAGTAAAATATCCTCATTTGAAATCAACACATACCCAAATTTAGATCCTTAAATACCTTCAAATTAGTGAACAACTCAACTCCATAATTTGTTTAATTACTTCTCAATCCTTTCTAAGCCTGAACATCAAATTAACGTTGCTTCTAGAGTTTATCAAAACATCCCAAGCAAAAAATTCTCAGGATAATCCTTGCCATACACTGGACGACAAAAATTGCTGACACTTACCACACGTTTAAGCACTTGGGTCGATATAACCGAGTCTATTTGGCCCCCTCAATTTCTCACCAAATCAAAACGGCAATGCAGTACGTAAAACCTATTACACTAAGGACAAGCAACATCAACCTCATATCTGAAAGAAAGGAAGATAACTAACTAAGAAGAATCTGAGAGTCTGAGACCATTTTGGAAGCAAATAACGTAAATGATTGGGGAAAATAACGTACAATTACATACATACATACATACAGGTCTTCATGTCATCTGTACTACATGTACACCATAAAAATAGTGCAGATAACTGAGAGTGAGTTCAGCATAATATTTTTGGTTGTTGTCTACAGTATCGTTTTATATGAATTTCTTTCAACTTCGGTCCAAAAATTACGAGGAAAAGCTAAACAAAAATTAAGAAAGGTAAGTTTTAGACACAAAAATACCAAAGACAAAAAAAACAAAAAAATAAAAAATAGCGTGAACTCACTTTAAGTCCACAAGTAGAACCTGTGACCATTTTGAAAGCCAATATTTCGGATATGGAGAGAGAGAGAGAGAGAGAGAGAGAGAGATTATTGCCTGAGATTCGAACGAGAGGAGGATCGGACGACGGAGAGGATTTGAGAAGGACTGAGAGTCTACAGAGGTGGTCGGACATGCGGCATCTTTGAATTGCACAAGAAATTAACTGTTACAATATTGTCAAATACATAATAGAATGTGAAATTAAACACGACGAAGGAAGAATCAAAAATCAAACAACGAAGCCAACAGAAATTTGCAAGTTGGGAAGAAAACATCATTTGAATTTGCTCGAGAGATCAGATAGCTACTCACGTGTTCACAGAGTTGCTGAACTGAAGAAACCTCCATTTTTCTATTGCGTTGTTCTCTCTCAGACACAGACACCCTGAAATTGAATGGAAGTGTTAACACTTCCCGCGTGTTGTGATTTCTCTGTTTGAGCTTTGTTTGCAACTTTGGTTAAGTGAAAGGAAAGGAAGGGAGAATTAGGGCTTGGGCTTTAGAAATGAATTAGCCTAACGTAGGTCTATGGGCCTTGGCATGGTGTATTGGTGTGGGCATAATAGTTTGGGGACAAATTTGTTTGGGCCCATCCCGGCTTAATAGTAAATTAGAGGCCGCCCCTATTTTCTAGCCTCGGTTTGAAATCAACCCTGAAATTTTTTTCCGAACCTAGACAGGCTTGGGTATGTTTGTTCATGACTTTTGTGCCCTTCACCATCACACTCTCACTTTCTCTCGCAAACTATACCCACCAGTTCTTGACGAAGCCTCCAATGGCGAGATTGACGATGACAAGTTGGACGAGAATGATGAAGAAGACTTCCACTGCCGCTGCCTTCGCCGTCGCGCCACCACCACCACTCTTTCCGACGCCGACTATTACTCCTTCGTCACTCTCGGCGAGATCGTGATCGCCAACCGGACAAAGGGACATCATGAAGTTAAACTCCTCTTCTTTATCAAACCAAACAGAACAAATTTGGAACAAATTTCTGCAACAAATCGTCCAACGACGACGGTAAAATTTCACACTTCGAATAAGATCCATTTTCAACAGTTCAGAGTAGACAACACGTTGCCAAAGGAGAAGCAAGACGCGGTGACGGAGATCGACAAGGACGGATAAGGCGCCATCGATCTCAACAAGTTCACCGACTTCAACCATATAAACAAATCCAACGGGCTCGAAATAGTTGGATTAGGATGCATATGTAAGTATTTTGACATGTAGAAGGCAAATTAGAATTGCTTTGTTTTGCTTTTCCTTCAAGATAGTTGAAAAATTGGGGAATCCGAGCAAAGTTGCCATAAAAGCTATGGCAATGATTGATTGTTATAGTGGTATTTCACTGTATATGGGAATTGTATGCGAACCGTGTATGTAAATTGTGTATGCAAATTGTGAATTGTGTATGTGAACTGCGAATGTGAACAGTGTAGTTGGCTATGTGAACTACGTAGTTCACATATGTGAATTGTGTATTTTTGGTGTATGGTGAGGCTATGAGAATTGTTTATTTTCAGTTATTTTTGGCATATGGTGAGGTTACGTGAATTGTGTATTTTTGTTCGTCTGCATATTTTCTATGAGAACTGTGTATTGTTCATGAGAACTGTATGTGAGAACTGTGTATTTTTTATGAGAATTGTATATTTTTTATGAGAACTGTGTATTGTTCATGAGAACTGTGTATTTTTATGAGAACTATGTATTGTCCATGAGGACTGTGTATTTTCTATGAAAACTGTGTATTTTTTTATGAGAATTGTGTATTGTCTATGAAAACTGTATATTTTTCTATGAGAACGGTGTATTTTAGTGTATGTTGAAACTATGTGAACTATGTATTTTCTACAGTTTTCATAGACAAAGTTCTCATAGACAGTTCTTGTAGACACAGTTCTCATAACCAGTTCTCATAGACAGTTTTCATAACCAGTCTCATAGACAGTTCTCATAGAGACAATTCTCATAGACAGTTCTCATAGAGATAATTCTCATAAAAACAGTTCTCATAAAAGACAGTTCTCAAAGAAACAGTTCTCATAGAAACAATTCTCATAAAAACAATTCTCATAGCAAAGAGTATTTTTTTAATCTTACATACTTTCATATTCAATATGAATCTTGTTTAGTAGATATCGTCGAGTAGATTCCAAAAATGTAATTTTTTTTAAAAATGAATATCTACAACAAAAGATATGACTTTTTGAAATTTAAACAATGTTTTAATGGTGCACTAATGCTCATGGAGCACTGGATAATTTTCCTATACTAGATGCTCTCTGGCTCCGTGCGCTGATGCGCGTGAGGAAGGTAGGGGCATGGTTGGAATAAAAAATATAAATAATTGTGCAGGACTAAATTAGGTCTGAACCTAATTTTAAGGGCCGGCCTAAAAATCATGCTGCCATGTGCAGGAGTGCCTACCTTTGATCTGATTTTAATTAGGCTGCTCGCAAGTCAGCGGTGGAGTTAAACCTCTCTCTAGGGCTAGATTTGGATTAAAAAGTTACTTGGACTTATATTTTTTTTGTTTATATTCAATTTTTTTTTCCGCATTTGTTAGTTTTACGTCAAATTTTTGTGATTTATTGATTCGTCTCAATGAGAGAAATCAAAAAGGTAAAAAATTATGATTGAAACTCATAATTTTTGAATAAAGACAAAAATAAGTAAAAAAAAAAAGACAGGCTTTTGACTTATTTTTGTCTTTATTCAAAAAATTATGAGTTTTGATAATATAAAAATTACTGTTTCGATTCCTCTGGTCGAGACAAATTAATAAGTCACAAAAATTTTATGCAAAACAAATAAATGCCAAAAAAAATTTGAATGACGACAAAAAAATAAGTCACTTGATTTTTTAATTAAAACCCACCCTAAATATATATATTTTTTGGCACACGGTATAATTAGCGGGGTGTGTTAGGTTAGCACAGGAGGGTACATGGACTATCCATAGCTAAGGGTTATCATCGAGCCGGGTCTGGCTGACCCGGCCCGCCAAGTCACTACCCAAGCCCGCTCATGGGTCGGGCCGACTTGGCTTTTTCTTTATTGCGGGCCAGGCTACCTACGATAAATTGAAACCCAAGCCCAGCCCATAGGCTAGCCCAATTGACGGGCTGGCGGGCCAAAAATCAGACGGGCCAACTGGTGGGCTTAAATTTCCTTGGGTAAGGAAAAAAAGAAAGGATTTTGTGGGATTTCGGGCTGCCGGGCAGGCTCACGGGTCGGGCCTACGATGCGGGCTGAGTAAAAAATCCTAGGCCCAAACCCACCTATTACAAACTACGGGCCGGGCCGGCACGCCCGTTTCACGGGCTCAGAGCAGGTAAAAGCCCGATGGGCAGGGCGGGCCGCTGGCTAAATGGTGACTCTTATCCATAGCCTTGACCCCAAACCGTCTATGTAGGGACTTGAACCTCCGTCTCCTGAAAGGAAGGGAGTGGTAGGCGACTAACTGCATTAGGCAGTGGTTTCTAGACCCAAGGACCCTGGCGGGTGGCCAATCCGGCCGTTCATATCGAAATCAATGACCCGGATTGAAACATCTTTTTCCTTTTCCTTTTCTTTTATTTTTAAAATTCGATCAATATCTTTGCATCCGGGCCGAAATGCGCTCGACACTTCTGCCAAGCAGGGTGCTTGGCAGGGTCTCCCGGTCGTCACCCTAAATTATTCACGAAAACTTGTTTGAACACGTAAGTTGGAGTATTAAAAAGATGCCCCGGAGCACCTATTAATTTTTCGGCCACAATTGAATGGGTTGTTAACAAAACCAAATGGGATTAAAAGCACGCCATCTTTGACTGGAATTGGGGAATGATGCCGCGTAGTGATGTGCGCAACATAGTGTTGCGTATTTTCGAGCTATCGAATCGTGCATCTAATGACTCAGATGTCATATCGACAACAAACGACTCTCGATCGTTAATTGTTGAGATGAGATCTGAGTTGTCGGATGCACGATTCGACGGCTCCAAGGTACACTACACAACATCAATCCAAAGTCCGATTTGACTGGTACACACTGGAGTAGTAATTAACTAAGCATTTTTATGGTCAGACTGCTTTACTGTCACGCCATTACAAGGTCAATTTGCACACGAAACATAAAAAACGTTATCCATCACATATGCTTTATCCGAACAATTCTTTCACATTACGTTTGGAGTTCACACGCAATGCACACATATTGCGTGTATGGCCCCACACTCAAGGTAAGAGATCCGAATGCAAATATGGACGTGTCTGAAATAGGTGTGAGCTCCATATTTACGATGTGGAGCCTACGCAAATATAGATAGTGTTTCGGTTTTTTTTACTCAAATTTATTACAGCTTTCGGACTATGCGCACGAACGCCCTGTGTAGCATTGGATGTACAAATCCGAATATACCCAAATCCGAAAAATATGTGTGAGCTCCATATCTACAGTGTGGGGCCTAAGCAGCTGTTTTTATATATTTATTTATTTAAATTTCTTTTGGTAATTGTTATTAGGAAAATTTTTAAAATGACACCTAAACTTTCACTCCAATGTCACTGAAACACCTGAACTTCACTTTATTTCAATTAAACACCTGGACTTTCAAAATCCCCAAATTGAGGCACCTGCCGTTAGCCTCCATCCATTTCCTTCACAAATCGACTGATGTGGCTCCTCGTTTTCCCTCCAAAAGTGAAGTAGAGTTGGCATGAGTTGTGATTGTGTGCATTAAGTTGGCATGGGTTGTGATTGTGTTCATTGAGTTCACTTTCTAACATATCTAGTGGGGCCCTTTAACGCCAGAAATGAGCCACATCAGCCGGTTTGTGAAGGAAATTGATAGAGGCTAACGGCAGGTGCCTCAATTTGGGGATTTTGAAAGTCCAGGTGTTTAATTGAAATAAATTGATATTCAGGTGTTTCGATGACATTGGAGTAAAAATTCAGGTGCCATTTTAAAATTTTCCCTTGTTATTATGTGTGCACGTACGTTCTGTATACCAAGCAGCCGCCACCAAACGAAAATGTTCCAATATAATTAAAATTTTCATGAAACTGTTCATGAAAGACAGATAAAGTGTCCCTGTTCTTAGTATTTTTGATTCGAGCTCTGCTATTCGCAGGGAATGGTTGCAGGGGATCACGCAAGGAAAATTGCGTTTGGACGCATTCTGGGTCCCGAAAAAATCTAGAAAAATATTCATAAATTTTTGAATATTATTTTATGGGGCCCTGTAAAAAA
>JAOTQK010000004.1:4055299-4086038 GCA_025642025.1 Rhododendron ferrugineum
AATCAATGGATAAGATTTGTTTCCTTAATAAGTTGGAAACCCGAGATTGGACAAACAAATCGGGACGGAGGAAGTAGTAGGTATTGCTTTTATATGGAACTCGATTTAGTATGAGGAATAACATAAAACAGTTTGTAGAACTAGGGAGATCAAGGGATTATTACACTTTGATTATTTTACTGTTCATGTCAGCATGGGTGTGAGTTGAGCTTCGATTTTGAACATGAACATCATTACCGGAATGATTTGATTTGGAATGGCATTTGTTAAATGTTAGAAAGGTCTTGAGAATAACAGGCAGTTGTAATATTTTCTTGAAGTGCTTGTCATCACATCCATGCAATAATCTGATCTTTGCTCATCTGCTCATCGAAAAGCCTTCAACCTCTGTTCTCTAGTACATCCAATTGCAAAGTTACTTAGCATTGTGAAGCAATTTTCAGAAATTGCATTAAGTTTTGCTTGAGTTTTAGAGATCTCCATCTTTCAGAGCCAAGTGCGAAATCATATTTAGTGGAAGAATTTTCTTAGTGAAAAAAAAGAAACTTAGGACAGTCTCTTGAGACATCTAGATATTTAAAAGGTGAACAGTTAAATGATGCTTTCACATTTTACAATTTTGTGAGGAACATTTCACCTTCAAAAAGTCTTACCATCGATATAGCTCTAAAGCTAAAAACTGACAATTGAGTCATACCATGACTGTCTTACTGTCTGCAATGATCCCATTTGAGCTGATGAACTTTTGCGGAAATGTTCTATGTAATACGGAAGAGCAGTTCAACTTCCTTTCTGTGACCAAACACAACCCTAGTGTTTGTAGCACATTGAAATCATTCCTTTTTGTGAACTCCACTAACTAGCTATGAACTTTGTGAAGGCCACAGGAGGTGGGGCTTACCGGTTTGCAGATCTATTCAAAGAGAAGCTGGGTGTTGGCCTTGACAAAGTAGACGAAATGGATTGTCTTGTGTCTGGAGCAAATTTTCTCCTTAACGTGAGATCCTGATACCCTATATTGATTTGCTTATTTTATGTACAGGTTCTATGTCTATGCTTTTGCAGGTTGATAGACACAAGGAGGAGATATTTAGAATAGGATTCTGAAATTTGGTCGTTCAACTATTGAATTGAAAACGGAAAAGGCCGTATAACCCTTCAACTTTTCCCACTTTGTTCCCTTAAAAGTCCAAATATTTTACTTTCCCATTTTTCACTTGAAGTATAAAATATTCGAACTTTGGATGATGGGTGCACTACCTTACGGTATTTTCCATTGGAGAACTTGCTTGCAGTTGCCAACTAGACGACATCGACAAGAATTTAATAGTTCAAGGACAAAATACGGAAAGCATAAAGTTGGGAAAGTGAAAATGGGGTGGTACTTTAGGGGTGTAAAGCATAATTAGCCCTTAAGTATGAATGTATAGGACACTCAGTCTACTAAACTTGAATTTCTCTGTATACAAAAACATACACTTAGTTTAGTCTTCGTTGCTGGTAGTCTGGATGGGGTAAACTTGGCAGTATAATTAGCTTTGGCATAACTTCGTGCAAACTTATTGGTGCTGACCGAGGTACCCACCTCCCACCGCCACAACAAAGCCTATTGTGTTTACATTTTTAGCCCCCAAACCCGCACCTACGCTTTGCAAAATTTTCCAACTCTCAATCCCTCCTCATTAAGCTCAGGTCTGGAAGGGTACCGCCAGGTCAGGCAACTTGCCATTTGTACACTTCTCTTGATGATGTCATTAACATATATCAAATACTAATACTAAACAGTAATTCGTCTTCTCAATATAGTTTATTGTCATCTTGGTTGTATCTTAAAATAGGGCGATGGTTGTACATGCAGTTTCATTGTGATTTCAAGTTTAAGCTGTACTGTTACCCGTGAGTAAAGACACGATTTCTTTCAAGTTTAGGATATACAATCTGATTCTTTCAAGTTTAGGCTATACCATTTTACACTGTACACGCTTATGCCCTTTCAATGGGAAAATATCCATTCAATATGTGGGTTATATCTTATAGAAACTTATCATTTCGGACAGTTGTTGATTTTTAGTTCCCCTCTCCTTTCCCATTATGAAAAAGGAAAAGGGAAAAGAAAAAAGACCACACACGCACATACATACCAAAGAGAGCGAAGTGCTTTATTTGTTTTGCCAGCTTTTAATAATGTTTATGATACATATTGCTACATTGTTAGTTCAGTGATTTCTGAGCAAGTGGTTGTCATTCAGAATGCTTTCTTGTTAGTGAATAATTGTGAGAGTCTTCTCTTTGAAGGGGCTACTAATTTCACAGACCTAAAGCCTGATAGGGGTCAGGCTCTGGTGAAGGAGCTCTCAGCCCTAGTGGGTTATGGAACTCTACAAATCCTTCAGAATTAGGTGTATATTTTCCTCTTGCATTGAGAGTCTTGGTGAATAATTGTGATAGTCTTCTCTTTGAAGGGGCTACTAATTTCACAGAACTAAATCATGATATGGGTCAGGCTCCTGTAATGGAGCTCTCAGCCCATTGGGTCCTGGAACTTTATGTTCCTTTAGAAGTTGGTGTATATTTTCCTCTTGCGTTGAGAGTTCTTGGTGATACTGTAATTCCATAGTTGGCCAAAAGTGTGCATTTAGCCCTTATACATTACAAGCGTGACTGTTCCTTTTTCTTATTTTTTTGTTTCTGACCAGAAAATCTCTCTTGCCTCTCATATTTCTCTGCTCTGTTAGTTTTTTGGCTGGCAATTTGAATTGTTATTCCACCTGTTTGTCGAGTAGGCAGTGCACCCGGAAGCTTTTACTTACATCAATGGTCGTGAGGAGTATGTGCAGATTGACCCTAATGATTTGTATCCTTATCTCCTTGTGAATATTGGATCTGGTGTCAGCATGATAAAGGTTATTCTCATAATTTCTTTTTCCACAGAAGTGAATTTGTAATTGTTCCAATTTTTTTCACTTTTTTTAATTTTTTCGCAGTTTGCCATCATGTAGGTGGATGGAGATGGAAAGTTTGAAAGAGTTAGCGGAACAAGTGTTGGTGGTGGCACTTTTTGGGGTTTGGGAAGGCTTTTAACCAACTGCAAGAGGTTATCCATACAGAAATTTTTAACCTTTTTTTTTTAAGTAGCTTTTTTTTTTTTTTTTTAAGGTGTTTAATCTTTTGTATTTGTTTTTCTAGTTTTGATGAATTGCTAGAGTTGAGCCACGATGGGAATAATAGAGTTATAGACATGCTTGTTGGAGACATCTACGGTGGAACGGACTACATGAAGGTATTCATATTCTGGATATCATACTTGCAGTGAAACAAGTAGACGATTGCAAAATTGTTGTTTCTGTAATTGTGGAGTGGATTTGGTTGCCTTCTTTGAGGTGAAAACTATAATCTGGATAAGGCTTTTTCCTTATCACGTCAACCGCGTAGTAAGATATGTTATGTTTGCATAGGGTTTCATAGCTCACATTGAAGTTCCGTAAGACTTCTGGTTACTCCGTTATGTAATCAATGACTGTTTAAATGAATAACAACCAATAAGTTGATTCTTGTTTGGTACTTTTCATTTCAAAATCTCTTCTATTTCAAGAGATACAAATGCTATGGCTATTCGTGTCGACGTTGACTTTGTCTATAAGGGCGACACTCCTGTGAGCATTTAAGATGCCATGTTCTTGATTCTGCTCATATGCAAAAGAGGTAGCATATAAGGCATCTTAATTTTCCCACGCCTGAAACCTGTGCATGTTTTGGCGGCAATCTATCCATTTGGTAAAACAGGACTTGTGCACCTCTTGGTGCCTGTAACTGAGCAGTTGATATGCATGACGATAATTTTCGTTTGTTCTGATTCCCTTTTTCCCACTATTGTATCATTTCTCATTCAAAAGTATGTTGAATTGTGTCTAGCTCTTGTGTCACGTAAACTGCTAAAACAGATAGGTTGGTAATTGTGAAAATCGATATATATGTGCTAAGCAAATGCGAGCATGGAAAGTTTCATAAAATTTCTGATGTTGCTGAGCTTTTTCTTGGCAAGTTATTGTACTGTAGGTTGTTACCATTCAGATTTGATGGATGTGTTTTGACTTCCCATTTGAAGCTTTCAAGTTATACTACTATGTGAGGGATAATATTTCAGACTGATGATGGGACGTCTCAGCTCTCTTTGTAAAGTCTTAGTGTCTTTTTTTTTTACCCAAATGTCGTTTGGTGTATTTTTTGGACTACAGTGGCATACGGCATCTTGCTGCAGTTTTTATAATAAAGGTTGGATGCATCAGCACATATAGCTTAGGTTAGGGACTTCATTTGCCCATGCAGATCAAAGATCTGGTAGAGATACAATCTGTGTGATGGTATCTCTTCTATTATTTGAACTTTATTGCTCTGACATTGAAATCTCCCTGTAAAATTAGTAGTACTTATTTCCTGTTATTTATTTTCATTCAGTTCTCTTCTCTATGTAGCGGCCATTCAAATCTTAGTTTTTTAATGGTGACAGATAGGTCTTACTTCAACAACCATTGCTTCTAGCTTTGGAAAGGCCATTTCTGAAAATAAAGAACTTGGAGACTACAGGCCTGAAGATATCTCTCGGTCCCTACTAAGAATGATCTCAAATAATATTGGGCAGGTAAACTGTTATGGGACTCGGTTTTTGTGAGCATTAAAGGTCATAAATTGAATGCGATAGCAGACTTCCAACAATCACACAATCATGTGAATGTTTCTCCATGAAGCATTCTAACTTAAGGAAGCTGAAGTTCAAAGAAGTCAGCATTCCTTTTCTTCACTGCTAAAACGTTGATTTGTTTTTCGTTGTAGTTTACGTTGTAGATTCCTCATATAATTTTTTAATGCTTCACATCATACATTATAGTTGTTGACAATTATCACTACATAGTTCATAGCTGAATACACTTTTATAGCAATCATCATTGTGCAAAAATTCCTAATCTATATGGAGTGCAATAGTGGAAAATTGGTCATGTGGCCGTCTCAAATACTATAGACTAGGCTTTGTTGCATTGTGTGGTGTTGAGTTGCTCCATTTACAATATTTTATAAGGCCTTTTTCCATAAAAAAGAGAGATCCATAAAAAAGAGAGAAAAGAAATAGGGCCTTTGTCCTTTAGATGTTATGAGTTGTCTAATTGTCATCTGTCACTTTGGTTTTGACTTCGAATTCAAGACATATTAAGATTTGATATTAGAAAATGTGATAACCCAAATTCCAAATACGGTTTGCTTGATATCATTTTTATTGATCATGCACCTTGTTGCACCTGTCCTAACTATTTACTGGATCCCCTTTCATGTCTACTTTTTGGCTTTATTTTGTGATCTAGAAACAAATCAGCTTTGTCAATGAACCTCAGGGTCCGTGTATTTACTTGTAAACTTATGCTTATTGCTAGTTATAAAATAACATATGCTTGTGTATTGTGTAATCGTTTCCAATGAGGTATTGTAAAATCTTGGAGGTTTTGGGAGTCTCTTCTAAAATGTGAAATTCATATATTCATTTCCATGCCTGTGACGTGCATGGTAGCATTCCGTTTCCCATTTTGATACCTGGTTCCATGTCATCGAGGACTTGCTGCATCCATGGCCTTAGAGATTCTTGTGATACCAGCTCTATTGCCCAATGTAAAAGACATAAAACATGTCAATGTCTTTGATTGAGCACACATCTGGTTTTCCAGCTTTAATTGTCATTATCTTGTTAAGGTGGGCTTTCCGGTACTTTTAAGCATGTCTGTTAGGCCCTTTAATTCTCATGTTCGCATGATACCTATCACATACTGAATAAAGCTGTACTTATTTCCCAGACATTGTCTGTTATGTGTGTTATTTATATAGAAAGCATCCTGGGTTATATTTTAATTTCTTGTAGATTCTGACATCGTTAAAATCTTTTGTTTCCCCCAGATCTCTTACTTGAATGCACTTCGTTTTGGACTCAAGCGGATATTTTTTGGAGGTTTTTTCATTCGTGGTCATGCTTACACCATGGACACAATTTCTGTTGCTGTTCATTTCTGGTAATTATTGTTCAATTTTGTAGCAATTTGGAGTTCCAGTAATGATAATTCCTCCTTTGCAGTCTATATTTACTGTTAAGAGTTTGTCTCGCATTGGTTTGTTGAACAACTAGTATATGAGCTTGGGCCTTTTTTGTTGTCAATTGGTTTTGAATTGGATGCCTAACATTTCTGATAGAACTTGATACCTAAGTTGGACAATCTAACTCTTAGGAACAAATCTTCTGCGTTTTAAAATTTAGATGTATCTGCATTCTGTAATTGGTGCCGTTGGATAGGATAAATGAACTGATCGCTTCACTTCGCTTAATATTCCGAAAGGGTGTTTTGCGTTATGCAGAGTCTAATTTTTTCTTTATCTTTGATATGATAATTCAATTTCTATTCCGTTTACTGGATAACATGAAATCTGTTTACTGAATCACATGAAAATTTTCCCAACTCCCTGTATATCTATTTCTATCTTCATGAATGCAACATCACCATGACAACCTCAATCTTGGCCATTCTTCTGTAGCATTTGTTTTCATTTCTCTGTTTTATCATTCGTGTCGATTTGCACTGATGGATTCCCATTGTGGATGTATCCTTCCATTGTCAGGTCAAAAGGAGAGGCACAGGCAATGTTTTTGAAGCATGAAGGGTTTCTTGGAGCGTTGGGAGCGTACATGAGCTACGAAACTCATGGTCTTGATTCTATAATCACCCCTAGTTCGTGAACGACCCAATCATTACATTCTATACAAGAAGATTAGAAGAATTTTGCCGCTTCAGAGTTGCTTACAAATTGCATTAGTTATCAAGCACGGTGTTTCAGTATTCCTCAGCACTTATCAGTAGTCCAAGGTATCAAACTGTAGACTCTCCACACCCATTTACAACTCTGCTGTCTTGTATTTGGACTAGCCATTTCCTTAGAGAAAGCCCAGCAAAAGGGTGAAAAGTATTATGATTCCAGAAGGCACTATTGTAAGCCGTATATGTATACTAGTATACTACCACTAATTCGGTGCTATCAATGGAATCAAATAAAAACAGAGCTCGAACGATTTTTTTTGGCTTCACACATTTTTAGAAATCTTTGTTCTCTACTTGGTGAACACATATGTCTGCAAGGGTCAATCCTGTGAAGCGAAGTCCCACATGTTTTGAGTATCAAAGTAATATGAAGTATATAAGCGTGAGGACACGCTCACTTCAAGAGCTAGCTTTTGAGGTTGAGGTCTACCCGAGACCGTGTAATAAATATGTGATCCTTATGCCCCCTTCTCTATTGACGTCGTCTGAAAACAACCCTGTTAAGGGCTTTGCTAAATGTGGCCAAACATTTGGTAAACAAAAGTAGGCTCCTTGTGTCTCCTACAACTAAGAAATGGGTGATTGTAGTAGAACATGGTAGTTATATTTTTTTGCTGGTTTATTGGAGTAGTTGACGTATGTGTTAACTAGTTGACACTTGAACACCTTAATGTGAATGTGGGTGGTGTCTCAGTTGGTCGAGCACCCTTTGCCCCATTCGTTTGGCTTGGGTTCGATTACCACGTTTACCCCACTCATTGGGTGGCCTCCCCTTCCCCTAACAACTAACTCACTAACCCGCTGATATATATTGCTGTGACAAAAAAAAAAAGTACACCTAAATATGGCCTCCACATTTGAATTTTTTGCAATCACATTGTTGAATCATCAAAATACCAACTTATATTATTATTCACTGATGAATGTACTTTAGCATTCCTGTTTCAAACCTAGTAAACATGCCCTATAATAACACCCTATAATAACACTCTGTTTCAGCACAAAGTGGAAGCTAACAAACAATACCATAAGAGTTGATTTTAGTTGAAATTAAGGGGATATGCCTTAACCCCATCAACACCAAAAACCCCAAAATGCTTCTCAGACTCCTCCCCATCTTTCTCATTCTCATCAAACAGATCAAACAAAAACACTTCCACTCCAACCCCAGGCCTTCTGGGCGTGCCCACGTTATCCAAAGCTCTCCTCACCACATTCCCATTATAGGCCAAAGCATTCTCGGCGCTCGCCGCTGCTCCACCGCCTGTCGGCCACCCCGTCTCTGTCACCACCACCGGGATCCCGACAAACCCTTCCCTCTCCATCGCGTACACAAACGCGTCGACCGTCATGTCAAACACGTTGTCGTAAGCCACGTTTTGGTCATTTGCTATGTTGGTTGAACGGAACAAAACAGAGTCTAGCGATACGTCTTGTGGGTTGTTTACGTAGCTGAAGTACGGGTAAACGTTCACCATCAACGGCGATTGAGTATCGCGCAAAAACTGCAGGAGAGGAATCATAATGGGTAGGAAATTTGGATCGAAAGCTCCGGCGGAGGGAGGGTATGAATTGGAAAGAATAGAAGCTGCGTGAGCAGAGGATAGCTTGATCGTATCGGCTAGGTTTAAGGTTTGTAAAGCTTTGTACATATTTTGCATGGCAGGAACTAGGTAGGCATTGTAAAACGTGTCTTTTAGGAGGATTTCATTTCCTACGGCGATGTACCGGATTTGATTCGGGGGAACGTGGGAGAAAAGATTGGATTGGAGCCAGTGGAGGGAGGAATCGACGGGGCCGTTGGCGAGGGAAGGGAGGATTTCGTTGGGGATTCCGATCATGAGGGAGATTCCAGAGCCGGAAAACGCCGTGAGAGTTTCGGGATCGGTGTTGAAGAGACGGACGGTGGTGATTCCGTTTGATTTGACGAGTTCGACAGTGTTGGATGGCGGAGGGAGGTTGCTGGCGACGCGGCCGTAGCAGATTCCTACTGGGGCAGCCGCTGCAATATCAAGGGAAGTAATGTCAGAAATCTTGAGGAAGTAGAACTAGTAAAAAATCACCAAAAATGAAAAAACACGGATGACGAAACAGTAAAATTTTGTAGAAAATATTTCTGAGACGAGAACCAAACAAAGTGAAAGAGAAGGATACTAGAAGAAATCTCGCAGAACAAATAACGAGTTTTTTTTACTATGTACGTGCCAAGTCATGAAGTAGTAACAGCTTCGATTTTAAAACAACTCTACAATGGAAAGAAAATCATTTAGAAGAATCAGTATGGAAAATGGGTATTGATGAAAGAAACCTGTTGAATGTGGAAAGAGGAGGATGGAGAGACAGAGGAGAGAGGTTAGAGAGAGAAAGAGATGTTGAATTTCCATTCTTGAAATCTTGATAGTGTTAGTTGAATTTGTTCTCCTGTGCAATGTAAGGAGGTCCTATATAGTAGTAGATGATGGGAGAGAGAGAGAGAGAGAGAGAGAGAGAGAGAGAGAGAGAGAGAGAGAGAGAGAGAGAGAGAGAGAGGTTATGGGGACTGGTTTGATTTTGGTTTGAAATGGTTTGGTTGCTTTTGGATGTACTGATTCCTTTAATGAGAGATGTGTTCCGTTTGTGATAGCCGTTGTATGAACTTTCCAAATTCCAACGGTCGGTGCTGAGAAGAGAGGCTTTTGGCTTTAGCTTTGCTTTGAGAAATTTTTGGGTGCCGAGCGGGTATCACATGGCGTTACTTGTCGGCGATTCCAACCGTTAAAATGTGTTTCGCACGGAGAGTGGTGTGGTGAGGGGAGAGAGGAAACAAATCTAGAACATCCAAAATACATTTGGATGGTTGGAATCGCTGACGGGATATTACGTATGTGGTACCTGCTCGGCACCCAAAAACTTCTCGCTTTGCATAATTTGCCCTGTTCAGAAGAGGTACTTTGGGCCACCTTCTCACGTGTATGGCTCTGAAAAATGGGCTGTTGAGTTGTGCCAAAACATGCACAAGCTCAAGGAACGTATCAAGTTCCACTCATTCTAATCTCATTTGGTATTTATTTATTCAAAATACTTATTTTGGGGTGTACCGCACACAGCTATTCGTAATCTCAACAAAAAAAACGTAGCCGATACTATAAAAATGCGTAACTAATGAGTCAAAAAATATGCATACCATACACCAAACAAGCATAACAGGCAAAAAATACGTCTCATTATCCAAAACTATTTGTACCATATATTTCCACGGGACACCCCTTTCGTAACTAGCAAAAACATGCGTAACATACACCAAAATTACACGTAACATATGCCAAAAGTTGAAATATAAGGGCGTTGTTGAAAATCCATGTATCTTTTTAAGTGTGAATACATTTATTGCACGTAACATAAATGCTTTCACATTTCAAAAATAGTACATTGATTTCCAACAATGCCTTCATATTTCAACTTGTTATTGGTAAATAGACTATTTTGGAAGATCGAATACATTTTGTTTGGACTTTTCGAAGAGGACTAACAATTTGGAACATCCCAAAATAGTACTCTCTCCGTCCCATTTTCATTGTCCATTTTTTGAATTGCGTGTCTTTTTTGAATTGCTTATATATTTCAATCTATAATATTTTTCATAATTTTAAAAACTTTGTATTATAGAACTAATCGAGATCTATCAAACAAGATCTATATTGCATATTTTCCAAAATTCACACTAAATTTATTCCCAATTGATCTCAATTGAACTTTAGTGAATTTGATTACAGGGAGGATTTGCAAATTGGAGAAAGCTATATAGAATGCTAGGTATTCCTTCCGTTTCAAATTGCTCGTCCTTTATACTCCCTATGTCATATTTTCATTGTCCATTATTTTGTTTTATTTATTTATTTATGTCTTTTGCTTATTTCTAAAGTTAAACTTGTGATTGTTTGTCTGCTCTCTACATTTCAAGCCAATCGTAAAATCATCCACTACACGGCTTCGGTCAACTTTTTTTTTTGGAGACTTTTAAATTCGAAGGACAAGGCTAGGGTACCCATAAAAAATTGGGGTATAGTAGGTACTTTTGTATCCAAAAAAATACGCAAATCGCCTCAAAATCTCGTAATTGAACACCAAAAAATTTATATATTGGACCACAAAAAATCATAAACACGACTACAAAATCTAACCTCACAAAAATTCATGACTTTGGGCCATCTTTTTTGAGCTTGCGCCATCTTTTTTACTACAAATTTCATAAACAACACCATGGAATTTTGTAAAAGTAACCACAAATATTCAAAAAATAAACCACCACAAAATTCATATCTTGGGCCACAAAAATTTCATAAAATGAGCCACAAAATTGGTAAAAGGTGCACCCAAAAATAAATGAGCCATAAAAATTCATAAAATGAGCCAAAATGTTTTGTAAAATGGGTTACAAAAATTCGTAAAAGGAGTGCGTATTGAATACTTTTCCATATTCAAATGATATCTTTTATGAACGATTTATTATTTTGCAGAAATCCATTCATTAAGTGTGCAGATGGACATGATCTTTTAAAAGTGGATCTCACCAAGTCATTATTAACTAATAAAAGAGCCCTTCTATGGGGACCGATCAATTGTGGGGCCAACTTTGGGGTTCCACGCAAATGAATGAAATGATCCAAATCGCTGATTATTTTTTGAAAAATGGGCCCCACTTTTGGTCGGTCCCGGGGTGTTTTTGCTAATAAAACTGTGTCATCCGTTTAGTTACTCATAATTTGGCCGATTCTGTAGCTGATTTCTGGCGTTTAGCCTTTAACTATGGATTAATCCTGCCAATAGTTTTTTTTTTTTTATTTATAACTGAGGAACAGTTCTACAGCCGAGTCACAATTGGACCCGACTGCACAATCTAAACCTCGGGAGGAACTAGTGTGGCCACACCAGTCACGGCCCCTCACTTACTATCAGGGTACTCACTCGGTGAGAAATCGAACCCCTGACCAAGGAAAATTCTCTCAAAATCAGTCATTCGCCCTTACCACTGGGGCAACACCTGAATGTGTAACCTGCTAATAATAGTTAGTCATGAATGGACCTAATTAACTATAGGCAATCTACCTAAGATTGACTGAGAAATCCGACAAAATCATATATTAATACCATGCGAGAAGGCCCCGCCACGCAAATGTTATTGGGATTTTCTTTTTGTTAGACGGCTGGGGTGCCCCAGATGGGAAATTCTGTAGTGCAATACCATGTATGGCATCTTGTAGGGCGCACATGAATTGTTGATCTCGGCAATGAATGGCTTTTAATTTTGACCGGTAAGAAATAATTTTTACCGGTCAAAATTGATTTTTGATTTGGACCGTTGATTGATGAAATCAACGGCTGTGCACAGCCAACCCTTGTAGGGTACGCCCTACAGGATCCCCGGGTCCGGGATGCCCGGGCTAGCTTACGCGCACTTCGACTAATCCTCTTCCCGGTTTAGTCAAAGGCAAACGATCCATGCAAGTTGGAGCTAGGAGATCAAAAAGAAATTTACTTCTTGCTGTTGACCCCAAGAGTCCAACCCTAATCAATTGTGTTTGGAGGAAATCCACCAACCAACCGGACTAACCTGAGACTTGTTGTTTGGAGATTTGTGACTCATGCGAATTTGAATTTTCACCAAAACTTAAACCACCTAGCCATTGCAACCAAATTCTAACAACTGGGTTCTTTCGTATTAGAAAAATTTATGCAGACCCAGTAAAATGACAATTGAAGAAGCAGTCTATTTCATTATTTCTAGGGGATTATTTTCACTGGACTCATCACCTTCTACATTCTACATGACCACCCGTGTGACATTGACCTCATTAGGTTCCGTTCTGCTAAAGTTTTTATTTTTTTAAGTACTTATTTATCACTTTACGAGATAGAAGTCATTCTCTCACAATACATAAAATAAGTAGTACTTATTTTAGTTAGCGGATCAAATCCTAATTTTCCTTACATCATAAAATGAGAGAGAAGAAAGATCTTCTGTTTCAAATTCAACGTGTACGTCCTACGTATCCATAGGTTTTAAGGCGTAGCACGCTTGTTGTGCGGCCAATAACGGGCCCATTCTAAGTTCAGACTCAGTTATTTAATTTGATTTGTTTGTTTTCTTCGTGATCATGTCGAGCAAGTGACCCATGCAATGGTTTACTGGTTTTCTTCCACTTTTGCTCATGTTTGCCCAACTTCATAAGTGCCTGCGCAGGCAGCCAAGATGATCCATCAGCTACATTAATCACGAAAAGTTTGCTCAGCCGCTAACTATATGGGTGGAAAATTCACACTCACCACCTTTTATTTGGAGAAAAAAAAGGGTCAGTTGCTCATGGGGCGCACCGCTGTCCAAAACCTTTCGATATCGTACATTTCAGTGGAGTCTACAACTATTAAATGTATATGAACCCGAAAAAGAAGCTATTCAAGAGTTCTCGGGTACCATATAGTATATGACGGGCCCATGAGAAAGGCTCCATAGGAACTTGCCCTTTTGCACTGGAAGAGTGGTTTTTGTCAATTAACATTGTTCCAAATTACATTATCATGTGATAAATGTTAAGGCAAAGTCCACTTTGACCCCCTGTGGTTTGAGTTATGCGTGGATACACTCTATATGGTTCAAAAGTGTGCACGTAACCCCCTGTGGTTTGTGAAAATATGCGGATAGACCCTCTGCCGTCATGTTTACCATCCATATTAACAGACATAACATTAAAAAACCGATGTACCCTCATTCTCTCTTTGATTCTTCTCCTTCCTTAAATCTAATCAATTCCTTGTACCAAAAATTGGATCCGAACCATTGATATTGTAGAGTTTGACAAGTACTACATTCATGCCAAAATTCAAGTCGATCGAAAAATGAAAATCTCATAGTCGAATCAAATTTATTATGAATTTAAAATTTAAAATTTGAATTTACCAAGAATAGATCACTAGATTATTGATGTCTGATCAAGATGATTTTTTTTACAGATATACTATATTGTTTGTATAATACATTATGAACAACTCAGATTAGATTCTAGAGTCATGTGAAATACATTTCTGTTAATATGGATGAAAAACATGACGGCATGGGGGTTTTTCCGTACATTGTCACAAATCACAGGGGATTATGTGCACACTTTTGAACCATATGGGTGTATCCGCACATGGCCCAAACCACATGGGTGAAAATGGACATTGCCCAATCTTATAATCATATGCATCATTAGATGCAATGATAATTATCATAATATACCCACTGACTGTTTTAATCATTAGAGGACACAAAACCCCACCTTAATTCCGGCAGATTCCTGCTTTGGGGAAAAGAAAAGAATAAAGATGAAAAATCAAGCATGCTGGGTCTCCATTGAGCTGATATATATTTCTACAAAATCCAACTTTCGCACTGACTTTTTCTTTTTTGGTATTGCTGCAATAAATGATTTGGGAATCTCAGTGTGGTATTCTAAACGCTGGACGTCATTGAGGCAACAAATTGTCAAGTCTCACAAGGACTAAAATTGATTCTGCAATCCATTTGAATAATTTTCATGATAGAAGTGGTAATTTGCATACATCAGCGGAGGTTAAACGGGGAGTTATTAAGATAGTTTATAGTGAGTTTTAGAGGCTAATTCTATAGTCCTGAATCCCAAATGGCCACAATGAAGCTCTAAACCAGGAGATGCCATCTGGGCTAAAGCCCATTGGTGAAGTGGGTATTTTGGGACAGGATAAAAGGACAACAAATAACACATCATGCTAGCTGTTCAATAAGCCCCTCTCAAGTGGTGTTGAGTTCATCCAAATTATATTAGGCCTAAGTAATGTGGTGGACTTTTGCAGTTACTCTCATAGAAATTGAGTCTTGAGCAGCATGCAGTGACGGGTAAACTCCCAACATATTCAAGTTTATACCATTAGTAAATATCGATCTATCATCATCACATACCCCTTGGCCCTCATGTTGTTCAATCAGCCTCTCAATCTTGATGTGTTTTTATTGTTGTGCTCACAAAAGCAATTAATTTTGATTGACAACCAAAATTACTACTATGCAAAAAGATTTCATTTAGCATGTGACAATGACATCTATGAAGCTAGGAGACACAATAAAGATGAATATGGAAGGCACTTAAAGTTAAATGTTCTCATTCAAACCATGATTCAAAAAGCTACAAATCCCTATCCCATGGTGGATGGACTGGTCTTTCATGGGGGCTTGAGTTATTGATCACCAAAGCAGCCAAAATCTTACTTTCTCTTCAAACAAAGCAATGAAAACACCCCCCCTTCTTCCGGGATAAAGAAAACCACAAGGAATAATCTTTATCTCCTCTTTATTAAAGAAAAAGCTCCTCTTTTCATGATTTCAAAACCCCCCATATAATTGTGGACTAACCCTTAATCCCCTGTTTGCATAAGTTCTTGCTTCTTCAATGACTCCACCCATTTCTGCCTTCCATTCCACTCCAAGAACAAACCCATCACACAACTTGTACTAAATCCAATTTTCCCCTCCCAATTAGTCTTAAGATCCCCAGATTCAATATGTCGACGGAGCAGCCAGTTGTCCAGGAGCAGCCAGTTGTCCAGGTTTACCCAAACTCTGTTAACAGCAATCAGCCTTCTTCACACTCCTCCAACGGCTCGTTCGGGTCGGTTTTCATTGTCCTGGCTGTGATTGTCGTCATTTCAGCCATTGCTTGTTTCCTCGGACGGCTTTGTAACAAGCGTTACAAAAAGAGCCAACCCAAGGACAAGAAGAGCCACGGTTCCAAACACAAGGATACGAAGTCGAAAAACGCGGTTCATGGCAGAGACGGCGATATCGAGTTCGGGTTCGAGAACGGGTTCAATCCAGCTGCCAAACAGAATGGTAAAGGAGGTGCCAAGGGGTTTAAACCAGGTGGGAAGGGTGAAATCAGGGGTGAACAGATGTTTGCTGGTGAATGGGAGGGGAAAGCTGGTCAGTATTAGTATTATAACACGAAATGGGGTGAACAGCTTGGGTGTTGGTTCCGTTCGGGCTGTTCATGCTTGACAATGGCCGGCTCAGAGGAAATAATTCCTCGAATATTTTAGCATATGAAAGGGGTGGCTTTTTCTTTCTATCAAGATTGTTGTAAGCTTTATTTTCGGATGGTGTTACTCTAGTTGGTTAGCTTTGGTATACATGATCATGTATGGGTTTGCAAAATCATATATTGGCTATTTTCCTTTTACATTTTCCATTCGCAACATGTTTTCGAAGCTAAAATTTAAGGGTTGTTATGAGAAACTTGTGACACGAAGTCCCTTCGGGGACATCCGATAAAATTGGAACGAAACTTGCGACACTAATTAATGGAAAGCTTTAAATAGTGCAGGCGAAGACCGCTTGATTGGTTAGGTGGGAGATAAAGTCGGTCTTTATCTCATTAATTTGGAGTTTCCTATAGCTGTAACGGTCGCTTCAAATTTTGAAAGCTTATGTGGCAATTTGGTATCTCCGAATTCAACACCAAGCCCTCCCTGGTTTCCTCTTGTCGGATCGTTTTTTTATCATCTCTCCTAAAACCAATTAGTGTTAAGAAGGACTACAATTAAGTCTTTTATGACATTCGACATCACACCCGCAAGTCTGTTTTTAGAGCGGTTGCAGGAAGTGACATTGTGTAACATAATCCATGGGGGCAACTCCGGGCCCAACACCTCTCTATTCATAAGTGCAAATTATATTATATTATACTCCATCCGTCACTAAATAAATGTCTAGCGCGCAAATTTAGTCCTTCAAAAAGATGCATTTTTCTGGTAAAAAAAATTAATTTTTTTCACAAATCAATAGATATCAGTAAGTTCTTTTTAAATTATGGTATTTTATGAAATTTTTAACGAAAAAATTCATATTTTTAAAGACCTAGATTTATGTGCTGGATCTATATTTAGGTAGGGAGGGAGTATGTGTTTTGTGTTATTTTGAACTATCCGATACTCCCTTCGTTCCTAAATAAGTGTTCGACGCCCAAAACTAGTTCTTACAAAAGATGCATGTTTTTCATTAAAATATTTAATTTTTTTTCACAATCTAATAGAACTCATTGCTATCTAATGATTTATGAAAAAAATTTGATTTTTTTAACGAAACAAATGCATCTTTTTGAAGGCCTAGGTTTGCGCGTCGGACACTTATTTAGGGACGGAGGGAATATTCCATATGGTCAAAGTATTCAAAGTAAAGCACATTTCACATGTACTTGCTCGTCCTAAGACATGACTATTGTTCATAAATAGCTTGAAGCTCGTTTAAACTCGTTTAATTAGTAAATGAGTCGAGCTCAAGTTTTACTATCAAGCTCGATTACCTGGGCTTTTCCTCAAAACGAACCGATTCACTTAGGCCCGATTCTTGACTAGGCGTTGGGTCTGTTAGAACTAAATTGTGAGGACCCAAACTGGAGT
Organism: Rhododendron ferrugineum; assembly: GCA_025642025.1. Lineage (NCBI taxonomy): Eukaryota > Viridiplantae > Streptophyta > Magnoliopsida > Ericales > Ericaceae > Rhododendron > Rhododendron ferrugineum. The sequence continues at coordinate 4,072,594 of JAOTQK010000004.1, forward strand.
CCGTAAAAATAAAAAAAACTTTAGCCCCATTGAAGGCCCAAATTGAATTAGCCACACCACATTCTATGCCTTGGCCATAAGCCAAGCTCAAGGATTAAAGTGTAAAAATGGAACCACCAAAACTTGCTTCGATACTCTTCATTTTCTCTCTCTTTTCCCCCTCGTTCGTTTGTTTAGAATGAAATTTATGCCGGAAAGTGAATGAGAGGGTGGAGTGAAAGAAAAATATATTTCTTCTATGCGTTTGATTAAAAAGAAGCTTTTTAAGAACCTTGCAACAAAATATTCACGGTTACCTAGTTACCCTTATGTAAGACATGAAGGAAAATACTAAAAATTGTCCATTTGGGCTGTCGTTAAGGTTCAAAAATTTTATTGAATTCTGTGAAAAGTGCATAAAAGTGAGTAAAATTGTAGCAGGCCGAGTTAAACGGCTCGGACCATGCCGAGCCTACATCAAGGTAACGAGCCTATGCCGAGCATGCCTCGGCCGTCTGATGAATTAGGCAATTCCAAAGGAACGATCTTATGCCTCGGTGACGCCGAGGGTCCTTCATCATCATATTCAGCAACGTGCGTCGGTACCTCTCTCGGCTTCCCGACTCCCTTATGTTCGGATATCACGTTCGGCCTTGAACGGACGTGGTGGGCCAAGACTCTAGCTCATCCATGTGAAATAAGCAGCCGTGACCTCGGTGATGACAAGTGACGTCAACCGAACGATTATCAAAGATAATGATGAGGGCACGTGAAGGTGCCAGCTCATCATGCAAACGGTTACAAAACCCTAAAGTGATGTAGGGGTGACTTCAACCGACGCGTGTCGAGCGTTGGTGTAATCTTGGAGATCAAGCTAGGAGCTTCCTATAAATATACTGCTATGCCTTAATGGAGGAGGTACGTTCAACACAACCCTAAAAACCCTAGTCCTTGATCTTTGGTTTTCTCTGCAAGTTGGCTGATTCTTGCACCGGAGGGCCATCCCGGAGATCCTCCGGCGTGGTCTTTAGTCGTGCTTCGTTTTGCAGGACTGAGGGAGAATCAAAGGCAAACCTCAATCCACCTCAACAAAGGATCGAGCCATTCGAAATCAGAGCCCCACAAAAATTATATTGGTAAATGTAAAAATTGCATTGAAGTTTGTGTTTTTTTTTTTTTTTTTCTTAGCATATTGGCAACTTAGTGAGCTGTCAGTAGAAGGACCCTTTCCTTGTATTCTTAGCATGAAAAAGAAAGCTATCTAACTATATGCTTAAAAGGGTTATACAACAAAATTTACCTTCTACTTGTTTCTAGCACTTTCTCTCATTTTCATGCCAATCAAACACCAAAAAATATTCTGACTTAATTATTAAGCCAAAACACCCCTATTTCTCTTTAGAATGGTTTTTCTATTGTTTTATCTTAATTATTTTAAAAATCAGGTATAACTTTTACTATTAAAGTTGAAAAAAATTTCCTCTAAGTTGATGAAAAAGACCAAAAAAGTGTATTTTTTGGAGTGACTATATATTCAGTGTCCCCGGACACACCACATGCCGGGTGGGCTCCATGCACTTTGTTTTGAGACCGCAACCATGTGTACTGCATGTACAGGGAAAAAGGGTAAGTGAAATCACGTGGCGCTGCCTCGAGAGCATTGAATAATTTTTCGTCTTTTTAGGTCTTTATTTCCCTTGTCTCTGAACTAGATCTTTTGTTTTTCCTTGGTTGGTTGGTTTTCTCTGAACTAGATGTTGGGTCTGTTGCACTAAATTACGGGGGCCCAAAATGAAGTCCACAAAAATAAAAACTTTAGGCCCCATTGAAGACCCAAATTCAGATAGCCCGATTCCTGTTCTTTGGCTACAAGCCAAGCTCGAGGACTAGATTAGAATATTTTATATACAGAAGGACCAAAACAAAACTTGCTTCGGAAGTAAGCAAGAGCCGCAAGACCCAGTATTATAGTCCCTAGTAATAAACACATTAATATCTCCGTCCCCAAAAGTTAGCCTGCTACGAACAACCATACAATTATAGAATAAAAAATAAAGTAATTTCATGAATACTTTTTAAAATTTTTAGACAACAAATTAAAGAATTCATCGGGCTCTTTAATTTGGTGTCAAGAAATTTATAAAATTATGTACGAAAGAATTTTATTTTTTGATCCGAAAACTGCATCAATTATTGTCACTTTTTGGGATAAAGGGAGTAAATTCCTTTTTTGGGGTTATCATTTATCAGACAACTTTCTTACTTTCACGAAAGAATGTCCAAAATACCCTTTTCGAGTATATGTAATTTGCTTTCCCAAATTCGAAACCTGGCTCACTCTTTGCACAGCTCTGGTTTCTCCTGCAACAAAATTTGCATTGAGCTGAAAACCAATCGATATGGAAATTGGCAAACCCTGCAGTTCAATTGTGTGATAGCTCATAAATAACCAAATCCACTTCATAAAATTTTACTGGGTCTAAATATGATATACTTTCACAAAAATATGGGCGAGTGAGATTGAATTATTGTTCAGCTAATGACTCGAAAAGTTGCTTCAACGCAAAGCAAAGCGGACATCAGCCAGTTTGATTTTAGTTGATGTAGAATTCAGACTCAAGTTGTCATAAAGGAGAGAAATTTTTGGGTACCGGGTGGGTACCACGTGGCCGTGTCCATGTGGTGCCCGTCGCCTGAGTAGCCCATCACTCCTCTCACCCCATCACTCTTTTTCCTCTTTCTCTCTCCAAATTCGAGACGTTCAAAACCAAAATGGACGGTCCAGATATGCAGAGCGGACACCATGTAGCACCCATCCGGCACTGAAAAATTTCTCCATAAAAGTACCTAATTGGTTGAAAAATGAGAAAACTAGCTCCTATTATAAGCATCATCCATACAACATGACCTCATTATAGAATATAGATGGTGTCAGCTTGACTTGCTTGTCATTTTTTTGTGTCTAATATTTTCAGATCTTAACCATATCTATGTATAGAAAACTTTGGCACCAATTATGAGATCCCAATTCTATTACTTTAGGCTCAGTTTGGATGCCCGTAGTCTTTGGTAAGAATAGAAATTGAATCATATTCCCAGTAATTCGATACCCAAAGTAATTCTATTCCGACGTCTGGATTAATTAAGTAATCTTCTCTATGAATAATTTATTTTAAAAATATCCTAAAGTCAAACGTTTCCTTTTTATATTGATCAAGCGAGGGATCAGATTCCTTCTGTATTCAGGAATGTGATTCCTCCTGAATTAGGAGATCAGTAATCTCACTCCTATTCTCGCTCTTCACAAACATAGGAATGTTAGAGTTTCGGAATCACATTCCTATTTTCCCTTAAGATACCTGCCATCCAAATACAGTCTTAGTATAACAATCCAATTTTGTTTTACTAACTAACGACACAATCTCTTAAAATATACAAACAATATGATCAGATGGATAGAGTGTAATTAATGAAACATATTTCTACAATGCTGGTTCTACTTGAACCCAAATTAATCCTTTCTCGTCCAAACTTCTTTTCATACCCTCTTAAACTTTTACTTTTGCTTCAAATTGCACCATCTTTTATAAACTCTAACCCTAATTTGAACCGGACGTGGCTTTCCTGCAGTCCCTCGGCTTAAGGGACTGCTTCCTCAGGTTGGCCCCATTTTTTGGGCTCTTCTCGAGCACGCAAAGATGATCGGGATTGTTTATCTTTTAGGCGGTGTCAAGAACATTAGGATTGGAGGAATTGCGCAGTCCCATGCTGCACAGCGTGCTGTGCACGGCAAATCGTCACTGTTCCGGTCTCGCTTCGATGATTTGAATCGTTCACTTCGTAGAGCTCGTCGAGCAGAATAAGTGTACCAAAAATCAGATCGATTGAATATAATTAAGTGCCTCATTCGAACATTATTATCTTGAATCCGAAACACTAGATAAAATCCACTGTTTTTTGGTACACTTAATAATTTCAAGATAATAATGTTCGGAGCGGCGGCGATTTGCTGTGCAACACCTTCATCGGATCAAGAACATTAGGTGCATAAAAAAAATTATGTTGATAAGATATCGATAGTTATTATTTCAGTGTCCGTTTGTATTTGAAAAAATCAATTCGACACACCGAGTACTTGTCTCAAGATAAATGGACCTCGAAATCAAATCTACCGACATCTCATCGATATAGTTTCTTACATGAATGATGTCCTTGACACCGGCTGTCCGAAAATTCGGCCAATCCGAGTGAAAATTGGTCCATCTGAAAATTATCACCCTCACAACTCACAAGCATTGGAGTAATATAATTACTCAGGGGTACTTACGTAATTCGAAACCTGGCTCACTCTTTGCACATCTCTGGTTTCTCCTGCAACAAAACTGCATTGAGCTGAAAACCGATCGATTTGGAATTGGCAAACCCTGCAGTTCAATTGTGTGATAGCTCATAAATAACCAAATCCACTTCATAAAATTTTACTGGGTCTAAATATGATATACTTCCACAAAAATATGGGCGAGTGAGATTGAATTATAGTTCAGCTAATGACTCGAAAAGTTGCTTCGACGCAAAGCAAAGCGGACATCAGCCAGTTTGATTTTAGTTGATGTAGAATTCAGACTCAAGTTCTCATAAAAGAGTGAAATTTTTGGGTTCTGGGTGGGTACCACGTGGCCGTGCCCACGTCGTGCCCGAGCAGCCCACCACTCTCTCTCCTCTTTCTCTCTCCAAAATTCGAGTTGTTCAAAAATAAAATGGACGATATGGATGCGCCGAGCGGACACCACATAGTACCCACCCGGTATTGAAAAATTTCTCCATAAAAGTACCTAGTTGGTTGAAAAATTAGAAAACTAGCTCCTATTATAAACATCATCCATACAAGTACAGCACGACCTGATTATAGATGGTGTCAGCTTGACTTGCACGTCATTTTTGTGGGTTTATTATTTTCAGATCTTAACTATATCTATGTATAGAAAACTTTGGCACCAATTAAAAGATCCCAATACTATTACTTTAGGCTCAGTTTGGATGCCCGTAATCTTTTGTAAGAATAGAAATTGAATCAAATTCCTAGTAATTCGATACCCAAAGTAATTCTATTCCGACGTTTGGATTAATAAGTAATCTTCTCTATGAATCATTTATTTCGAAAATATCCTAAAGTCAAACGTTTCCTTTTTATATTGATCGAGCGAGGGATCAAATTCCTTCTGTATTCAGGAATGTGATTCCTCCTGGATTGGGAGATCAGTAATCTCATTCCTATTCCCGCTCTTCACAAACATAGGAATATTAAAGTTTCGAAATCACATTCCTATTCTTCCTTAAGATACCTGTCATCTAAACACAGTTTTAGTGTAATAATCCAATTTTGTTTTACTAACTAACGACACAATCTCTTAAAATAGACAAATAATATGAGATGGATGGAGTGTAATTAATCAAACATATTTCTACAATGCTGGTTCTACTTGAACCCAAATTAATCCTTTCTCGTCCAAACTTCTTTTCATACCCTCTTAAACTTTTACTTTTGCTTCAAATTGCACCATCTTTTATAAACTCTAACCCTAATTTGAACCGGACGTGGCTTTCCTGCAGTCCCTCGGCTTAAGGGACTGCTTCCTCAGGTTGGCCCCATTTTTTGGGCTCTTCTCGAGCACGCAAAGATGATCGGGATTGTTCATCTTTTAGGCGGTGTCAAGAACATTAGGATTGGAGGAATTGCGCAGTCCCGTGCTGCACAGCGTGCTGTGCACGGCAAATCGCCGCCGCTCTGGTCTCGCTTCGATGATTTGAATCGTTCACTTGGTAGAGCTCGTCGAGCAGAACATGTGTACCAAAAATCAGCTCGATTGAATATCATTAAGTGTCTCATTCGAACATTATTATCTTAAAACGAATGAATCCGAAACACTAGATAAAATCCACTGTTTTTTTAGTACACTTAATAATTTCAAGATAATAATGTTCGGAGCGGCGGCGATTTGCTGTGCAGCACCTTCATCGGATCAAGAACATTAGGCGCATAAAAAAAATTATGTTGATAAGATATCGATAGATATTATTTCAGTGTCCGTTTATATTTGAAAAAATCAATTCGACACACCCATTTGTCTCAAGATAAATGGACCTCGAAATCAAATCTACCCGACATCTCATCGATATAGTTTCTTACACGAATGATGTCCTTAACACCGGCTGTCCAAAAATTGGGCCAATCCGAGTTAAAATTGGTCCATCTGAAAATTATCACCCTCACAAGCATTGGAGTAATATAATTACTCAGGGGTACTTATGTAATTTGAAGCGTTCAAGCCAAATTCCTTGAAGCTAAAGGAAAAACGTGAGCAACTTTTCTTTCCCCTTGTTTTCATAAATGGCGGCACGAAAGCTCTGTTTTCTCCTTTCTTTATAAACCGCCAAAAGTCTACCGAACCATTAACCGAAAATCAAAAGTCGGTAATGCCCTTTCTTTACCGTCGTACTCACGCAATCACACACGTCTATTTCTCTCCCTCTTGTCTTCTCCACCTCTCCAAGAAAACTGATTTCTATATATAAATAACAAAACCAACTTCAAATCCAATCTTCCCTCTTCATATATATATCTCTCTCTCTCTCTGTCCCCTTTCTCTCTCCTCTTTCATGAACTTTCAAGAGCCAGCTAACCCCTTTCTTCATCTCTTCTGAAGGTTTCTTTTAAAATTACAGCTTTTGTCGGGTCCTGATCGGCTTGATTATAGCTCGTTTGACATCGATTCATCAGATAAACAAGCCAAGTTCGAACATATTTTAGCATAAGCAATCAACTATTAGACTCGTTCAGTTCGTTATCAGTCCCTATCTGTATACCCAATTCTGTTTTGAAGGCCTCAGTTAACAATAAAAGCAGATGGAGCACATGGGTATGGAAGATCAAGTCTCAATTGTCATCGACGATCAAGAAGATCAAACTTCAGATTTTGAATTTGATGATTCAGCTAGTTCGAGTTTTTCTGAAATTGGGTTCTTCACGCGGAACGGAATGGCTCTGTTAAAGGATGGGAACAGCGAGCACAGGATCATCGAGAGAAGCTTTCTGAAGGGGTTGGGTCAATTCGGAAAGGAAACAAAAGTTGTGGCCATTCATAAGAACTCGTATTCTAGTCCCATCGGGCAAGCTAGAATGGAGAGTTTCAGGATTTTCTCTGAGGCGGTGAGGAGGAAATCCGGTGGCAACAATGCCAATGTCAAGTACGCTTGGTATGGGGCTTCTAGAGATGAGATTTGCGAGATTGTAACTCATGGGTTTGGCCGATTTCGAGGCGGCGAAAACAGCGAGTCCTGTGGCCTTGGGGTTCATCTCTCTCCTGCGAATTTCTCCATTGATGGGTAAGAATGAATCCACACAATTTCCATTATGTTAGTAGTAGTTTTGGGTCGCCCTCCGTCTTAAATTGCTTGTTGAAGTTTTTAATTAGTAGATTAAAGTACACTCAATGACTTCTTAATTTGGTGGAAAAAGTTAAAAATTACGCACAGAAATATTTTACTCCTATTTGTTCTCAAAATTCTGTTTGTATGGGCCAATAAATTGAGACTAGGACTATAAACGAGCTGAGCTTTAGAATGTTCAAGTTTGTACGATAAATTTTGAACAAACTTGAGTCAAGCTCGAATTCAATGAAAATTTGATGAGCCGAGCTTGTCTAAATTTGACTCGAACTTGAACTTCTTCAAGATCCTTACTGAGTAAAAAATATTCGATATCTTTGCTCTTGTTTAGTACTCGAAATCGAACTCAAACGAGCCTTTATCGAGTTGAGCGTCGAACAGTACTACCTCTTTTTTTTTTTTTTTTGGAGTTGTCTTTGCTTTTCCTAATTAAGTTGAACCCCACCCACTTTTTTCTTTTCCATAAAAATTTCAGTATTGGTGGACAGAAAACTTGATTATCAAGTCGAGCGTCGAACAATACTGCGTCTTTCTTTTTTGAGTTGTCTTTGCTTTTCCTAATTACGTTGAACCCCACCCACTATTTTCTTTTCCATAAAAGTTTCATTATTGGTGGACAGAAAACTTGATTAGCAAGTTTGACTCATTCCCATTTAAATTGTGATGCTTATTGGTTGCCCCATGGTATGAAATAAACCCGATCATTCATGGAAGAAACCATACGCAGTTGAATAATGGAAGTTAATTTGATGAGTGATAGCTTACTTGGAGATTACGGTAACGAATGATTCTACAATTACTACATAATTTTTTAACGAAAATGATATGAGGACCGACCAAGGGGAGAGAAAACGTATTGACGGCCGCCGGCGGGCCGTCTCCGGCCACCGGACGGCCGACCCGAGCCGTCCAAAAATTCTAAAAAAAAACCCGATGGGGCTAAAGCGGGAATCAACGGCATCCGAGGTGTGTAGGGTGCTTGATCCGAGCACACTTTTTTCGTGTATATATGTATGTACGTATATATACACAAAAAAGGTGTGCTCAGATCAAGCACCATATACACCTCGAATGCTGTTGATTCCCGCGTAGGCCCCTTCGGTTTTTTTTTAGAATTTTTGGACGGCTCGGATCGGCCATCCGGTAGCCGGATACGGCCCGCCGGTGGCCGTCGGTACGATTTCCCTCCCCCTTGGTCGATACATATAACATTACTCATTTTTTAAACATGAAAAAAGTCGTAAAGCTTTGTTGTGATGAATAAAATATTATATCTCCTCAATGTTGATCTCTTTAAGATATCGTGTCTATTCTCTTATGTAAGAAATTCTCCATTGTTTGAAAGGAAAGATAACTTGAGGCAAGATTTTGACCCTACTACCAGCCAAGATTTTGGGCTCTGTCCCTGACCAAACAGAATGGGTGGTGAGAAGCCAAATGGCTTATTTTTTTTGTTTTTATTTAAATTTTTTTGTATTTGTTAGTTTTTTATCAATTTTTTGGGAATTATTGTATTGTAATGACAAGAGGAATATAAAAAGTAAAAAATTACGATCGAAACTTATTTTTGTTTGAATAAAGACAAAAATAAGCCAATAAGTCAATTTTTTCGTCTTTATTCAAAAAAATTGGATTTCGATCATAATTTTTTACTTTTAAGATTCCTTTTGTCATGACGATGCAATAATCCCCAAAAAATTAACGAAAAACTAACAAATACGAAAAAAATTTGAATAAGGACAAAAAAATAAGCCAATCGACTTATTTAGCCGAACGGGCCTAAGTTGGGTTATTGGCTTCCCTCTCATATGCTTGTGTGTCCCACCATGTGTGGACTTCATATTTTATGTAGGTCCACATGATTGTGAGAGGGATGTGGTTGCAGGCGTAATTGGTAGGTGTGTATGCTATAGTGGCCAAATTTGGACATCCTGTAGGACAGCCAATCAGGCCGTCCATTTTGACGCTGTCGGCTTGGGTTTAATTCGAACTCTTATTGATCCGAGCCCCGTCCATTGCCGAAATGGTTGGCTGGATCGGCCGCCCTATAGCCCTGTAGGGCAGTCCGCTCTACAGGATCCCATTGTCCCAGTTGGCAACCAGGTCTCAGGGAGGGGGTTCAACTCCAATCCATGTGCTATTAGTTCCTTTATAGACCCAATCACATGGAATTTTGTTCCGACTTTAATTGGACATTGGCTAGTGAACGATGGGATCGATCTCCAAATTGGTCGGTTCCCCTAGATACCAAACTACAGTATAAAAAGGGAGTATGATTGAATGTGTGATAAAGATCCGTCGGATAATCGGTTCAATCCTACACATTTTTAACCACAAACAAATGTTCCCTAGAGTAGTAGAGTTACTGTGGGTGTCTTTTTTACCAGTGTGTGGAGGGTTTTAGCTGAAGAGATTGCCTATAATTGTTTGTCTTTCTTTTCAGTGATTGAACATATTCAAGTTGTCTCATTACTTGTATTGGTTTACATTTTGCAGGGTGCTATCATCTGGCATGGATGAGGATGGGATAAGGCACCTGTTGCTGTGCCGCGTGATATTAGGTAACGCGGAAGTGGTACGTCCCGGATCGAAGCAAATCCAACCGAGTTCTACAGAATTTGATTCTGGAGTAGATGATCTGTTATCGCCGAGACGATATACAATTTGGAGTCCCTACATGAATTCGCACATTTTCCCGAATTACGTAGTCAGTTTCAGAGCTCCCCGGGTTACTGGTAAGCAATCTTACTAGTCTGTTTTTGTACCTCCTAGAACTTTAACTCTGTTAGGCTTCAAAATTTGACATGCTAGCTAATAGGCTTTTTCCAACTTGGGCAAGAAAACTAGATAGGTTTAGTCCTGTGCCACATTGATGATCGATATCGTCCAATTTTTTCCCCAAAACGAGTACTCCTATGAGAATATTATCGGGTTTTCCATGAATAAATTAAGCTGACAGTTTCCTAAAAAAACGAACGTTTCAATTTTGTAGCTGGCTCTGTAACGAGCCCAAAAGGTTGAACTGGACTTAGACACCCAATTCGAGACGATCTACTTGCATTTCACAATTGGGGTATTTAAGATGTTGTATGTTTTAGATGTGTAATGCAATTGTGTCTTCCTGTAATTTGATTCAGGTTTTGAAAGAATTCGGAGGTCTGTAGTCGGACCTAGTTCGCCATACATGACGTTTCCTACCTTGTTGTCCATGCTTTCGAGATTCTTACCTCGTTCGAAGATGGTTTTGATTACCAAATTCTATAGTGCCTACAGAGTAAGTTCATCTTTCTAATCTTAAATCTTCGTTTGCTTCTGTCTTTACGTTGACTATAGATCAATAAGCCTTTTGTTGTTTTAGTCCTGATGATTTCAGTTATGCTTAATGACAGGACAATAAGCTTTCCCGTATCCAATTGATACAAAAAATGAGGCGACTAGCCGGAGACAAGCTTTTAATCGCCGTAATCAAATTTGATAGGAAGAAGGTACATTCTCTCATTTCACTTTCTTAAGCTAATAATCTTATCGTCATCAGAAAAGGAAGATTAAATAGTTCAATTTCTAATATCCTTGAGTGTGTTAATTTCCAACTAAGAAGAGTACTTATGATTTTTATATTTTGCAGCAACTCCGGGCAAGAATTAGATCTTCAGCAGATTTAAATAGTGCAAAGAGATATGCAGCAGGTGCTTGAGTGGCTGAAAGAGAAACAGGCTTCGTCCCGAGTTGCTTTCAACCCTGTAGATCATACCCTAGTAGTGTTCGTATTCGTAGTCTTCTGCAGATTTTTTGCAATTGTTATGGTTAATTAAGGAAAAATTGTGTGTTTTGATCCATTTGTTCCAGTAGTTTTAGCTCAAGTTGGACAGTCTTTTCTCAGGGCAAAAGTCTATCAATATATAGTAGAAGTTTTTCATTTGTTGTGCTCCATTCCAGTAGTTTTAGGTCTCAACTTGAATACTCCTATTTTCCTAATCCTCCTATTTTGAAAAGGATTGACAATCCCATGGTATTTATAGTCCATGACCGTTCTGTCAAATCAGATAAGGGATTAGAGCCCCAATGGTGTTGGGAGATGTTTGGGAATGCCTAGAATTCATTTGTCCCATATATATTAGTTAATTATGTTATTCCTTTTTTTGCATCCTATGTATACTGTTATAAATAGGGGACTTGGGGGACTTCTAGGAATTACGTATTTTTTGGGTGGCATCTCTCTCATATTGTGGCCTTTCTAGAGTTAACGGATCACAACTGGCTCTTTGTATCTCTTCTCCACGTTTGTTAGTAAATCATCTCTCTCGTCGCCCGTGAACGTACCCATCTTGGGAAACCACTCTTGTGATTTCTTGTTTAGTTTTCTCTTTCTTAGCTTGCATTCATAGCGTTCGTTACAACATGAGAGAACTTGATGAGCTTTGTCAACCCAAAAGCTGATCAACGAACTCTTCCGCCTTGGTGATGTCAAAACCCCGGCAGACATAAGGCAGGTCGATGACGAACCGTGTAACAAGCATTCCTTTTTTTTTTTTTTGGGTAATAAACGTTTTAAACGTAATAATCTTTTTTTTGGTAATTAAACGTAATAATCTTATTACCAATGGTCGATTTATTCTAATTTCCCCACTTCTGAATTCAAATCATGGCTCTGTCCGTCGTCTGTCCCTGACTTACAAAGCCGTCACCTCTAGATTTGTTATATAAAAGATTAAATTGGATGGGTGGAATTAGAGTTTTTAAATTTCTAGCGTTTAAATTTCTTTAAGAAAATAGTTGTATTTTCTCAGTAAATGTTAATATTATGGAGGTTCGCACACCCAATGGGTTTTTCAAAAAACTCTAATTCCACCCAGCCAATAATTTTTTTAAAGTTAATTAATAATCGTACTCCTAATTTTGTATGCATTTATTAAAAATTAACCACAAGTTTAGTATTTTACCTTTTGTAATGATATTAATGAACAAGATTGTATGCATCTATAATTATGACATGACTATATTCCTTGCAATTTTTATAGGCCGATCAGAATTATCTAGGATAATTTTTTCTGATACTGTTTTTGTGCTGTGTCGATAGAAATTAATGATCATGTTCGTTTTGGGACTCAAGTCACAACCTTTTCTCTCTGCGCATGCATGGTTCCTAATAAATTTCCTCTCATTTCTCTATCTCTAGCTCTTCACTCATTACCAAAAATCCAAAATTCCAAAACGAACATATTCATATGATAAATATGTGATGAAAAAACTTAATGATCACCCACCCGACGTTAAAATCTCGTGTCCGTCTTTGATTAGACATGGACGAACCACGACTCGGCTAACTTTGATGAAAAAATGGCAAAAGAAAAACTTCTCCCATCGCATTATTAACCTGTGTAGAATTAAAGATTAAGTCTAGGATTCGAGTAAAATCGACCTTCCCTCTCATCTCATCTCATCTCATCTCAGGGTGAGGCAAGGAAGTACAACCAGATGTTCATTGTTCCATATAAATTAAAGAAAAAATATAGATGGGAGTAAAAGTAGGGAATTTATTTTTGCGCTCCACTTTTTATTGATGGCATTTCAATTTTAACGTGAAGTTACGTTACTAGTAACTTCATGAAAAAATGGAGCGTCATCAGTAAAAAGTGAAGCGCGAATATCAATTTCCTAAAAGTATATCTATCTTTTGTACTCCAATGAGAAAACGAAAATAATGGTTAATCATAAAATGTTTAGTCGTAATTTTGTACGATTGAAATTAGTAAGTAGTCATGGTTTAATTTAGCCCATCTTTCAGTTATATTTCGCCAAAATAAAAAAACAAAAAAATGTTCGCCATCTTTACGATAAAATCTTGATTTTGTCCCTATTTAATTATACTACTTCTTTTAAATGTACGAAATTATTTTCTCCTATTTGCTTGCCACAAATGCCCCTACCCCTTTCAACTAATACCAGTGGCGTAGCCAGAAATTTATGTAAGTGGGGGCACTTTTTAAACACATTTCAACCAACAAAATTTGTACCAAGCA
>JAOTQK010000004.1:4101867-4125170 GCA_025642025.1 Rhododendron ferrugineum
TTTTTATGAATAAATAAATTCATCCATATCGGGAATCTTAAAAATGAAAGTTTGGATCATCAAAAACAAAACCCTTAGAGCATCCACAGTGGTATAATCAAAATTAAAATGTTGTTAAGGTTAGCAACATTTGCTCAAAAATCACAACATATTTGCTTAATTTACCGTTCCACAATTTTAGGAAACCAACAATTAACTTTTTTTCAAATAAATTTAGGAATTAATTGGAACTTCTGTAATCAAGTCTTATAATAGTTAACTTAAAATCGCAACATATTTTCTTAATTTACCGTTCCACAATTTTAGGAAACCAACAATTAACTTTTTTCGAATAAATTTAGGAATTAATTGGAACTTCTGTAATCAAGTCTTATAATCTAGCTCTGCCGCTAGTCTTTGGAGCATCTGCCGCTAGTCTCTGGAGTAGTAGTAATTATTCTGTTTTGAACTATATTTTTGGTAAGGTAATTACGACATGATCTGGTGAGAAATTAATGAGTATTTTTCCACGCTTTTTATGAATAAATAAATTCATCCATATCGGGAATCTTAAAAATGAAAGTTTGGATCATCAAAAACAAAACCCTTACAGACCCCATTCTCCTACGTAACAAACTTATGAGAGAGGAAATGAAATGAGCATGAGAAATTAATTTACTAACTGGATAAGAGAACAATAGAGGGAATAGAAGGTGACCTTGGGTGCCACAATTATACCAATTGCATGAAGGAAGGCTTCCACCACGTCAATGGAATCCAGTGATGAATCCATCTTCTATTGGAATGGACACAGAAGCACTTGATCCCGGACCAAAAGGTGACCTTGGGTTAGGCCGGAGAGGTGATGATCAACGGCCAAGTGGGTTGCAGAGGATGAGGATAGGGTTATGTATAATTACAATTACGTATATATACATATAACTCTTTCATGAATTTTCAATTACGGTTTTTAATATTTTTTTGGCAAATAATATTGTTTCTAATAAATTATGGTTTACTTTTAATTTGTTTCAAAAAAATATTTTCCAAAATGAAGTTAAGGTTAAACATTTGGTATTCTAAAATGAAATTATTTTAAAATTAATGAATGATAAATACCAATTTATTTTAATTAATATAAACCAATTTTGAACATCAAAAATCAAAGTAGGGGCAATTAAGTCATTTCACATCTTATCCCATCATATCCACCCTCCAAATCTCCCTTCTCAAAAAATCATCCAAACACCTCATTATAAATCCACCATTCTTAAGAGGTGTGACCACCCTTATTAACATATCACTTCTCATTACATATTCACCATCACTCATGAGTAGTGCTATGTGTACATATAGAATGTACATATGGATTTTATGGGGCTCACCTCGGGTCCCACAAAGATAATTCGAACTGCCCATTATTTTTAAAACATCTTTTTAAGAAGCCCTGTAAAAAATCAGCTCAACCTGATATCGGTAAGGATTTTTTTTCTGAATTTATAGGGGCGAAACTGAACAGTTAAGTAGTTCCGCTCCATAAATTCAGAAAAATCATTACCGATATCGGGTTAAATTGATTTTTTACAGGGCTCCATAAAAAAATATTTTAAAAATAATGGACGGTTTGAATCATCTTTGTGAGACCTGATGTGAGCCCCACAAAATCCATATGTACATCATATGTACATTCTATATGTACTCATAGCTTTACTCATTATATATCCACCAAAATCATATCAACCCGCCAAATATCCCGTATAGGCAAAGCTTGAGCCCTATTCCTTCATCATGCCAGACAACCCATTTTTTCTTGGTTGGCTGAAGAGGACTGGGTGGTAGGCTGTCCACACCAATTGGACTGATTTGGCAACTCTGGTGTGCTATGAACAGGAGGATGGGAGACACAAGTCTAACAGTAATTTTTTTTTTTTTAATTTTTGTTAAACTTGGCGATATTTTTACGTGTGTTTTGTTTTTCCAGGTCTTGAGCATTCAGATCTGAAGCTGTGAAGTATGGTGATGGTCCATGAGGTCATTTTTCACTTTTGAACTTCAGGGTTCTCTTATTTACTGAAGATCTGTTTTTTTTTTTTTTTACTGCCTTTTCACTTGTTATCTATTTACATTTTGAGTTTTCATCTACGTATCTGCTCTGTTCTGGTAAATTTCCGAAGATTTTGGAGGGTTTTGTTTGATTTTTTAGTTATTTATGGCTACGTGAAAATCCAACCCCAGTCCCTCAGGGTTTTTTGGGTAATTTTTGCCAGTTGGTTAAACTGCTACTTGGTTCCTGTGAATTGGGTCGGTCTTGTTTAAAACCCACAAAGTACAGAGACCTTCTCCAATGGAAGATTTTGCCCTAAAGGAGACCAAACCGAACCTTGGTGGTGCGAAGGTCACTGGCGATAAGCTCACGAGCACCTATGACCTAGTGGAGAAGATGCAATACCTCTATGTTCGTGTCGTGGAAGCAAAAGATTTACCTGGAAAAGACGTTACGGGTAGTTGTGACCCTTATACTGAGGTTGTAATTGGGAACTGCAAGGGTATAACTCGTCATTTTGAGAAGAAATCGAATCCCGAATGGAACCAGGTGTTTGCTTTTTCAAAGGATCGGCTTCAATCTAGTGTCCTTGAGGTTACTGTCAAGGATAATGATGATGTCAAGGATGATTTCATAGCTCGGGTTCTGTTCGATCTCAATGAGGTTCCGAAACGTGTCCCGCCGGATAGTCCACTGGCACCGCAGTGGTATAGGTTGGAAGATAGACATGGGAATAAGGTTGAAGGAGAGCTCATGTTGGCCGTTTGGATGGGTACTCAAGCCGATGAAGCCTTCCCTGAAGCTTGGAGTACGGATTCAATAGTTAGTGGTGCTGATCGTCTTGCACATACTCGGCCAAAGGTGTATCTATCGCCTAAGTTATGGTGCTTAAGGGTTAATGTGATTGAAGCTCAGGACTTGATGCCAGGGGATGAAACCAGGTTCCCGGAAGTATTTGTGAAGGCTATTTTGGGGAATCAGGCTTTGAGAACTGGAATTTCTATGAGCAAGAATACTAATGTGATGTGGAATGAGGATTTGTTGTTTGTTGCTGCGGAACCATTGGACGAGCCCTTGAATTTGAGCGTGGAAGATAGAGTTGCGCCCAACCCAGACGAAGTTTTGAGGAGGTGTGCGATCCCATTAGATCACGAACCTATTAACTCTAGGTGGTATAATCTTGAGAAGCATATTATTGTTGATGGGGAAAAGAAGAAAGAAATTAAGTTTGGCGGCAGGCTTCGTGTGAGTGTCTGTTTGGAAGGCGGGGATCATGTCCTTGACGAATCAACTCACTACAGCAGCGATCTCAGACCTACAGCCAAACAGCTGGGGAAATCGAGCATTGGGGTTTTGAAACTGGGTATTATCGATGCTCAGGGGCTGTTACCTATGAAAACGAAAGACGGAAAGGAGACAACTGATCCTTATTGTGTAGCCAAATACGGGCAGAAGTGGTTCCGGACAAGGACAATCACTAATAGCTTTTCTCCCAAATGGAATGAGCAATACAATTGGGAGGTTTTCGATCCATGCACTGTTATCACGATTGGGGTATTTGACGACTGTTACTTGCATGGCGGTGGTGATAAGAACGGAGGAGCGAAGGATTCAAAGATGGGGAAGGTCAGAATCCGTCTTTCTACGCTTGAAACCGATCGGGTTTACACACACTTGTATCCTCTTTTGGTCTGGAGTCCAACTGGAGTGAGGAAGATGGGCGAAATCCATTTGGCTGTGAGGTTTACTCGCTCTTCTCTGCTCAATATGATGCATATGTACTCCCAACCACTTTTACCAAATGTGCACTACATTCATCCACTTACTGTGGCTCAGCTTGATAGCTTGAGGCACCAGGCCACTCAGATTGTGTCCATGAGGCTGAGTCGTGAGGAGCCACCGTTGAGAGAAGAGGTGGTGGAGTACATGCTGGATGCTGGGTCAAACATGTGGAACAAGAGGAGAAGCAAGGCCAATTGTTACCGAATCATGAACGGTCTCAGTGTTTTAGTTGCCGTGGGAAAATGGCTCGATCAGATATGCAGCTGGAAAAAGCCCATCACTACGGTCCTGATTCACATCCTGTTCTTGATCGTGGTTCTGTATCCGAAGCTGATCCTACCCACCATTTTCCTCTGTCTCTTCTTGATTGGAGTGTGGAATTACAGATCGAGACCTCGCCATCCCCTGCACACGGACATTCGTCTCTCTCGTGCTAACGACGCTCCTCCCGATGAGGTGGAAGAAGAATTCGATACGTTTCCAACTTCCTGTCTTAATGATATAGTCCGTACGAGGTATGATCGTCTGAGGAACATTGCTGGGAGGATTGAGATTGTGATGGGCGATATCGCGACTCAAGGGGAGAGGCTGCAGTCGTTGCTGAGCTGGCAGGACCCAAGGTTAACTGCCCTGTTTTATATTTCCTGCTTGGTTGCAGCGATAGTTCTGTATGTTACGCCGTTCCAAGTTGTGGCGCTTCTGGCAGGCTTTTATGTGCTGAGACACCCCAGGTTCCGCCATAGACTTCCTTCTGTGCCGCTCAATTTGTTCCGCAGGCTGCCCGCAAGAACTGATTGCGTGTTGTGAGCAAAAGCAAGTTTTTGCTTCCGAATGGTCTCACAAATGGGTTTCTCCTCCTCTTTCCAATCAGAGAAGACGACGCAGAGCCAATGGAGATTGCTTGCTTCCTTTCACCAACCGGTGAATGTTGGGTGGTGCTGGTATGATTTGTAGTATCGTCGTCCATTTTCGCTTTTTGTGATTTTTATTCGCAGTTCCATGCCTTCTGGAGGGTGCATGTATATATATGTAATTTTTTTTAAGTTTAGAAATTTCATTGATAACCTAGAGAAAACATCAAAGGCATATTCTTCCTTAGACAATGAGAGAATAGCTAACCAGGCGGATAGACTCCAACGAGGAAAAACCTACAACCCAAACTTCTTACAAAGGCCATCGAGGTACAATACCTCATACAAAATTTACACCACCAACATCAAAGAAAGAAACACACACTACACTCAAAAAGGTTAGGAAGACCCCCGAAGAGAAGAAACACCCAGCATAAAACTAGAAAAGAAAAAGGAAAAACTGGAGTTATCTTTAAATCTGTGGAAAAACTGAAGAGTTGTTTTTAAATCTAGATTGTTGATTGCTGAGATGGACGATTAAGATAGCTCACTACACCCTGTAATGATTTTGCTCATTAGAGGATCCCTGCTTCCGTGAGAATCACATGCGTAATTTTTCCTCCAAACAAGCCCTCTAACAGTTCTCCTCCACCGTCAAAGTCCATGTCACCATTTTCCCTATTCTATTTGAAAGAAGTGGAGTTTTGGGGGTTAATTGAATAATGAAATGATAGTATGTTAAAGTTTGGATGCCTATAAGACATTTAGTGCAAAGTTTGGAAGGTATTTTGAAAATTTCCAAAAAAATATGTGATGCAGCGCAGCATCCTTTTACGAAACTATTTGTAAGAAGAGATCACGAACTTGCTTATGTTAAAGATTCTCTCTTTGAAACATATACACAAATGGGTATGAACTAGAGGTACTCCATTTTCGAACACACGATAATGAGAAAACTCTCAATTTTTCTTTAATTCAATAACAACTCCCTTAGCCCGAAGGCCTACAATTTATTATATAGGAAAAAACCCTAACCGTAATTGATTCGTCCGAAAAGGAAGCAGAATCAATTAATTAACAAAAATTACCAAAAACAAAAAAAATCTACTTTGACTAGGAAATCAAATACTAGAAAGAAATATAAGGTTGCCAAAATAAGAGGCAAGTAAAACGGAATTTCCTAACAAAATAATGCATAATTAATTTATATTCTTCATATTTCTGTACAACATCAATATGAAAGGAAAAAGTAGAAGACATGGATGCGGTATAGCATTTTTTTTTTTTTATAAAAAGAAACATCTTGTAGTCGATAATGGTTCATATCATGATATGGAGAACAAAGTGGACACAAGGGACAAATTGTCCCTTCTGGCTCCCACATTACACTTTTTCCTGGGTTCTCACACGCAGGAAACTTTTTCCTTTTCCTTTTTTACCTGATCCCACCTGCTATCTCACTATAGTGAGGCACTCGCGGGAGAGCAATTTTGTTCACCTTGGCGAGGGTATGCTCATTCTATGTTTCAGTACCATAATCAAAATCGTTCATGTTGTCTAAATTCATTTGTTAGGAGACTATATGCAAAAATTCATCTTAATAGGAGATTGGTAAGCGTTTGATTTCAAAGTTCAATTTTTCAGTCAAGAATTTTAAAGAAAATAAATAAACTCCTAGATAAAGCACTTATTTATTTTTGCTTGATCTGGATTTTGTTGAGGTATCCTAGAAAAACTGAACGGTTCCGATTAGAAAAGTGAGACGGAATGAGCATACTCTCGACGAGGGTGAACAAAATTGCTCTCCACTTGTGGCCAAGGCCGCCACTAAACTGTCCAATTATTTAAGATTTTAATAAAGATAATTATTTAACATTAAAAGCGTTATTTTTTTCGTCCTAAAATATTGAGGTTTATGTTTTTTTTTTTGTTGATCCGCAAGGTTTAGGTTTGAGAACCTAAAATATTGACGCGCACTATTTATAAGTTTTATTATAAGGATAATTCAATGAACTTGAGCTTGAATTGAGCCCATGTATTCGAGCTCAAGCCCCGTTCCGCTAAGGCTCCTTAAAAAATACTCGAAGTACTAAGGTGTGTTTCAGAGCCACAAATAAGAATTTATTATTTAAGAATGCATTTTCAAGCTAAAAAATAATGGGTTTATTAAAATATAAAAATATGCAGTATAGATCTTATTTGAAAAATCTCATTGAAATCTTTTGAACGATGCAAAAAAATCAAAAAAACTATTTTTTATTTACATTATTGCTATGAGAATTGTTTATATTTTATGAATGCCTTAATTGATTAGATATGCAAAGTTTGTACAATGATTTAATCTCCTATCCAAACACACAGGGCCCGTTTGGTGGGTGGAGAGAAGGGAGTGAGTGAGATATAAAAGAGTCTTAGAGCTAGCGCATGCATGAGCCCTCTGGAAACGCTAAATTCAAAACCTATGCGTAGACCTGGCCTTATGCGTCTTCTACAAAGTCCTCGGCAGTTGAGAGGCCCAGGAAGCCATTGCTTCGGACCCGAAAATGACCAGGGCGGCAGGGCCCCGATATGTTTAGACCCCCTTATGCGTTAGGCCGAAAAAATTAAAGTAATCCTGTACGTAAACAAGCCCCAGATCCCGCCTCCAATGGCCGAAAACAACAAAAATTAATGAACCACAGAATTGTAATATTTTTTTTGGAATAGCGACTTTCATTAAGAAACCAAACCAATCGGATCAAGGGAATAGCCTTGAGGTTACAAACTAAACCCAAAACAGGGAAACAAAACAGAATGAAATCAAGACCCTGTATAGGTATACCGATCGAATACATGCATCAAAGCAGCTACTTAAGGTTGAAGTACAAACAAAGGAGTACCCCGGCCACACCCTACAGATATTCACATCGTCAACAGATTTAGGAACCTTCCTCCAAGAAAGCATACATCGATACACGCCCGAACCACATCCATCACTTGTTGCACCAGTGTAGCAGAATCAACACCCAGATGCTTAAATATCTTAGAATTCGGTTAGCAAAAAAAATAAAAAATTCCTAGAATTCCTTTCTTTCCAAATGGAGTTGGCAGCAGCACCAAGACACACTTTATAAATGGAGTAGACAGCAGTAGCAATAATGTTGTATGTAAGTCTACTTGGTTGCGTGCTTAATTATAGAAGTTTAATTTTATCGAACACATGTACGACCCAATAAAATGTTCAAAGAACATTAAAAAAGTTGATACTTCGCAGAATCTTAGTATACTTCTTGGATGCGTGTCTTAAAGTATCCAAAAAATATCTGATGCTGTGAAAATTCAAAAACTATTTTGTTATAATTCTGGATACTTCTTGGATATGTATCCACAAGTATCGGTATCTGATACAGATACGACTCCTATCTAGAATTTTCAGTCAATCAAATCTGCTGAATTTCTAAAGTTTGTTTTTTTTTTGTTACAGAATTTTCAGTCAATCAAATCTTTTTCAAAATGGAAATTCTTGCTGGTTAAGAACGTGTAAAAAACGTGTGCTAAATCAAAGGAAGGTGATTTTATCTGATTAAGAAAAAAACGTTTTTTAAACGTGTGCTAAATCAAAGCAATCCGATTTGATTTGATTTTTCGTTTCCATATTCAAGCCCAACCCTCCCCTATAAATTCAGCATTTCGGAATCAGTTTCAAACACAGAAAAAAATCAACTCTCTCTTCCTCCCCTAAAAATATTTTATGAGTTCGAGCAATAGGTCGATTGTGTTTTTGCTTTCGGTTTTCTTCTGTGCAGAGAAGACCGAGCAGATGAGGTGTATTCTGGGCTGTTTTATCCTGGGGACGGCGTGGTATTCAACGAACTGCTTGCACATTCTGGGCAGAGCCGCGAAACGTCTTAAAGTGAGCGACCTAGTCCGCGACTCAACCCAGCAGTAATTCTTCGATTGGTAATCTGTTTTCGATTACAGATTGTTGAGGTAATCCGTTCCTTATTTACAGCAGTTATTTCAACAAAACCAATTATAGGTCCGAAAATTCGCGAGGGTGCTTACGTGTAAGTATCCGTGAGCTGGAGAGGTGCGATTGGCTGATGATTAGCGACAAGGAATGAAGAAGGAATCTAGTGGGGTGAGGGAAGGAGCAAGAGGTACAGAAGAAATAAAGGCAGCGTGTTCCTTTCGTTCTCTGCGGAGGATGGCGTCTGCCTTTTCCGGATTCGAGTTGGTGAGGTCACCTTCTCTCTGGGGAAGAATGTTCTCCTTCTTCAGAATCAGTGCTCACGCCCTCCCTTTCCGTGAAAAGGTCTCTCTTTAATCATTGGGAATGTCAGGGGTATTTATAGGGCACCTGGGCCTAGGTCAGGCCCAGGACGGCGCCCCAATAGAACCCAACACGTGTCCCCTCTGTACCTCCAGGCCCCGGGAAAGCTCTCCCTCCAGCGGAACTTCCGCGGGAGGCATGAATCTTCCCGCGGCGAAGCCTCCATCCCAAGCCACCAAACCACAAGAACTTCCCCAATTCCCGCAAGAGCAGGGTCGTTACCCGCGGCGATCGTGGGCTCTCCGCGGAGTTCATTCCGGACCCTGCCTTTAGGCCTGGAGAGAACCCCGGGAGCTTCCGGATATAATTTTCTTTTATGTCTCTCGTCAATCGCCAGCCCGCGGGGCTCTGTCATGGCCTTCCCGCTGCTGGGACTATCTCGAGGTATGCCATGTTTCGCGTGATCTGCGAAAGTTTCGCGGTTGCTTCATCCGCGGAAACTCCCGCGGGGGCAATCCTCGCATCCCAATTACGTGTTTCTTTTTCATTGGCTAGTCAAACATTTCCTTTTGGCATGAAGCCTTGACCGGGGATATCCTCCCACGTGGGCCAAGTTGTCACGTGTCCGTGCGCTACTGGTAGGTCAAAGAGTCTCATTGGTCAACGGTTGGTAATCATGACCACACCGCCCCTACACCAATCAATAGAAAATGACTACATTCCTCACTCTCTCACACATATTCTTAATTTCTTTTCCTTTCCCTTTCCTTCCAAAAGTTCCAAATGCACCCTTTTTCTATGATAACTTGGTATCTGTCCCAATGAACCGTCTAATCTGGAGAACCAATCCCACTGTCTATGGGTCCAATTAAAATTGGGATAAAGCTGTGTGAACTGGCTCGACGCACCTCAATAGACAGAAAACAGCACAACACTATCGTATGCTGTAGGCCTAAAGATGTTAAGAGATATGTGCCAAAGCTGTTTATCATTGCTGAGTCTCCTCACTTTCCAGGCATTGATCCTGGCTCTGAGGTCAGAAACAATTATAGAAGTACTGGACCAACTTTCAGCAACAACAGGAGTTCTTGAATTGTCTTTCGACACCAGCTAATGGAAAATGTTATGCGGACAAGCGCCCACTGTTTTTATACCTAGAGATCTAGTGTTAAATATAAGAACGTGGATAAATTTTGATGTCAAAAGCGCCTTGAAAACAATCAAATGAAAAAGTCCAAGTACAGCAGCCTTGAAGTCTGAGCGTGATTGGGTGTATGAGTGCCTCTTCTGCATCATTTCAAGTCCTAGTTAATGTTTCACTTTCTTCAGAGTTTAAGTCACGCAGAGACCTGAGGTGGGGTGATCCATTGTCACCCATTCTCTTTGATGATTTAACAAGAGGAAATACTGCTCATTGTCAAGGGATGAAAAAATTAACTACTCCATAATGAGTACATATTCCTAGATATCAATTGTTTATTGGTGAAATATCGAAGTTATAGAGAGGAAGAACAAGATGTTGGAAAATTGTGTTTATTTTTTGTGATAAAACCAATAATATGAATGCAATAAAATTGGAACTCAAAACCTGGAAATCAATGGAAACAATTTGGTGATCAAGGTGAGTGTTAGTGTGTGACACTCTGTACTTAAGACAGATTTTGCCCCCACTACGGTACGTGCTCACAGTTTGCATTGGACGACTGTCTCCAAGCACTACTTGATCGGAATCCCCCCAATGCAACACTTCAATTGGAGGGCCTGGCGAACCATCTTGTGTTTGTAACTCTCTCATATGAATGACTTGAATGAAGGAAAAATCAACATCTTTAAAAATGAATGAGGGAAATAATATTTATAGGCCAACTCGTAACTTTACGAAAAGTCACCAAGGAAAGAGGCACCAAGGAAAGGCACATCTGTTTGTGAAGGACACGTCCGTTCACAGTGAACAAGTGCCAATAAAAAATGCAACTCTAAAATAAATCAATTTTTATTCACACTTAAAATAAAATATTATATCCTATAATATTTTCCAACACAAGAAAGAAAATACAGGATAAAGAAGCCGTGGAAGAACCTACCTTGCTTAAGGAGTCTCCAGTAGGGAGTAAGTTAAAGCCATGATTTAACTTTCCCTTAACTGATCTTATCTCTTAGCTAAGCACTTAAACTTGCACGGAACCTAACTAACTAAAGCTGTTTCTTATCTGCTGGACAATATTACAATCATCCTAAGCAGAGGTTGAACCCTGTTGACACCCAAATTTGGCCCCATCACTCGCTAATTCAAGTTTGGAGCAACACTAAGCGACGCCGACTTCACCACAAATATCTCCGCGTCACAAGAAGGATTTTAACTGTGTTCGGATCCCAATTAAACACCGTTTAAAATTGGTCGAAAGCACCGGGTAAGCAAGAACAGTGCACGTCGGCAGTGAACAAGCATGGGCTTGCATTCCCCACCTTGTTGCAACAATCACATGTGGCAGCCCTTAATATGCTCCTGAACAAGTAAAGTCCAACCAAAAACATGCATAAAACCTAGATGTCTAGCTTGCCATGTTATTCGATATCCACGTCAATATCATTCTAGCTGCTTAGGTCATTTCGCGCACAAAAGATCAGCTCATTCTATAGGTTCGACGCTTTTCAAGAGGCTCATTAGGTAAATTAGATAGGCTCGGCTCGGCTCAGCTTGTTTGCACCCCTACGTGGGTGGTTTATGTATACACATGCACATAATATACATACGGACATTTACTAGGTCAAATAAGAGACACACATGCACATAATATACAATACTATTAATGCAAACATAGCCCATAAAGATTCTTATAAAAAAGGGGTACATGGATTTATAAATAACGAGTTAAATACCAATCTATTACATAAAAGCATGACTTTTAATATAAATTTGCAACACCTACCTTGCTATGGAAGGCTCAACTAGGAGTAAGTTACAGCAACAATTTAACTCTCCCTTAACCGATCTTATCTCTTGTCTATGAACATAAGCTTGCACTTAACCTTACTAACTAAAGCTGTTTCTCTTCTACCGTACCAACGTTACAATTCTCTTGTGTTGAGGTTGAACCAGAGCCCAACATAGAACTTGATCAGTTGATCGTGCCACTGGCTCAGAGGTATTTCTACAACTGCATGTGAGTATCAATGGCCTTATTGTCCATCCACACGCCCCTCTCATCACACGGGAAGTAAAAAAATTTGGGGCATTCTTCTTGGTGCAAGTAAATTAACTTGGGAAATAGTGTTCTCAATTCGTTCCAATGTAGCTCTAATTCGCTCAAGTGCTCCAAACGCAATATTTTGACAGTCCACTGCTCCCCTTGACGTTTCTGAATGTCACCTAGATCACATAGTTGCCCTCCTCTAATGTAGAGTTTTTGTAGTTCCGTAAGTTTGCTAGGCATCAGCCAATCGGTTAGACTCGTTATAGGGAAACACTGAAGGTCTAGTTTGTGCAGTCTCGGAGGAAGTTTAGCAAAGTGAAATGCTTCAGCAATGTCTTCAGCTCGAGCTTGTAAAGAGCATCCTCCCCATGATATTGTCAATTTTTTCAGGCCTTCAAACCTTTCTAAATACTTCAAGTCCTGCAGTCTGAGAAGATCTTTCACACTTATGTAGATGTTAAGTTTTCTTAACTTCTGCAGTCCTGACAAATCGAGCAGATTACACGATTGTTTATTGTTATCGAAATCTCCAATCAAGAATCCCTTAAGGACTTGGAGGTTTGATAGGTGAGCAAGACTACTCTTGGGCATGTGTTCTAAAAAGTAACACTCGGACATGTCCAAATGTGTCAAACTCTTGAGCAAACCAATCTCGTTTGGAATCACCTCAAGATTATGACAAGCTCGGACATCTAAGATCATCAAATTCTTGAGCTCTGAAATGAATTTGGGAAGCTCCGTAATCATAGAAATTCCTCGAAGGCTAAGAAAAGTTAAGCTATTTAGCTTATTCAGTCCATGGAGAATTTTGGAGTCTGCTAGTTCAATGTGGTGCGTAGCTGAGTTCTGCCACCTTCCGAGATAAAGACTTTGAATATGCTTCATATTCTCAACTATTTCTGGCTCCCAGTTAACAATGGCCTCACCAACATTGATCAGACATAAAGAGTTCTTAATTAGATCGCAACCACCAGATTTATGATTCAGATCAAGATCAGTACCATTTGAAGTAAATCCTCTAAGTTTAGCTTCTTCGTATAAAGCAGAACGAACAAAAAGGCTCATCCGGCAACTGTCTGGCACGAAGAAGCGTTTTTGGTAGATAGGCTCGATGAAGCCCTTTGCAATAAGATCATCAAAGATCTTGCCAGCATGCACTTCAACATCCCAAATGTACCCGTCAGAAGGAGATACTGGGAAACATATCCTTGCCCTATCCACAGGTAAATCATCGGCGTTCTCTTTATGGTTGCCATTGGTGGGAACTTGAAGAAACATGATAAACAAAAACGCGATGGCTCTGGGAGTTCATGGAAAGCTTTCAATAGTCCATCAAAACCACTAGTGTGCGTAACCTCTGGCTCTGGCTCCTTGTAGAAGAAGTGCGTCATTCCATCCTCGGCCCCGTTTATGTTATCCCAATTCTTGTGATGTAGGTTGGAATCAGCATTACGGCTTTTATTATGCGAATTAATCCGAACTTTTAGCTTTCCAATGGCCTTTCGTAGTTCGTTAGAGTCTCTCTCACTACTTGGTAACATTTGTAGCTCCATGAATTTGTCATGGGCTTCTTTGATTTTCAAATTCATATGGTACATGGACTCCGTCGCCTCTGCAAATGCCGTATCCACGCGGTGGAGATCACTATGGATCATTTTCGAAGTGGGGGAAAGATCTCCATCCTCCTGGTGGTCGTGTTTGCTGGTGGTGAAAGGGATCTGGAACTTCAACTTTGCGATGACCTTTCTGAGTTCGTTAAAGTCTCTTTCACTGCCCCCTATGTTTTGTAGATCCTCGAATTTCTCACTGGCCTGTTTCAGTTGCACATCCATACGGTCCATGTACTCCCTCAAGGCAGATTCCGCAAGCATGAGATCATTACGAGCTTCCCCATGATGGTCATCTTTGTTGGTGGTTGCAGTACTGCTGGAAGCAGCATTGTGGATGATGGTATTCTCAAGCGTTTTGGGTTTGGAACCCACAACTGAACCTAACACCTGAACATGGTATACATGTGTAAATCATAAACTTAATTAATACGGAAATTGTTTGATCAAAATAATGGCAACTGAAGTGCGGAAAAAAATAATGTACTATATATTGTAAGAGGAAACTCTAAACAAATGAAGGTCTAACAGTCATAATTAGTGCGGAAAAAAGTATTGGGGTTGGTGATGGCACGCGCGACAGAGATATGTTCTGAACCGTACAATGCACATGGTCCCATGCATACAGTGAATACAGGACGCACACAGATCAGTTCCACATAAACTTGTGTCTAAATGTGTGCATGGAAGTCTGTATATAACTCTGTTTCACGTGACTTTTATGAATCACATAAATGAGAGAAAAAAATGAGCTTTAGAATTTAATTTAATGTACTAATTGGGTACGACAAAAATAAAGGGTATAGAAGCTGACCTTGCGCTGGGTTGGTGTAGAATTTGGGCCTTGAATTGAATGCAAATAATTGACTTTGGGTGCTACATATATACCAATTGCAGTAAGGTACTTTCCAGCACGTCCATGGAATCCAGCAATGACTCCACCTTCTATTGGAATGGACAAAGAAGGAGCACCCGATCTCAAACCAAAAGGCCCATATTTGTTCAGATTTGTAGTAAAACAGAGAGATATGATTGTCAATTCTCTGTGGTATACTTCATATGTCACGCTTATGAACGAGAGTTGCTCTTCTGAAGTGTCGATGCAGAACTAAACAAGTGCAAGTATAAATTACGACTTTGTTCGGGATGCATAAAAAACGAAAATAAAAATCATCCGAAATTGTTGTAGTTTTTGGTTAAATCATCACTTGCCTATTTGTCTCAACAAGAAAGGCAAAAAAATTTGTTAAAATTGCCATGGACACAAATAAAAGTGCACAAATCCGAACGCAGAGGTGTCCGAATCAATTCAACGTGTTTGAGACCCAAGTGCATAGGATGGATTTGAATACATCTCTGTCCGAATCTGTAAATAAGTTGAAGAGGGTCACAGTCATACCGTTTCAGTCCTACAGCCACTAGAATTGCCAATTTTCTCGGAGCATCCCATAACAACGCCATCATAGCTTTTACTTTCAAATAAAATTGAATTGATTGCTTCTCCATAACGAACACTTATCTGCATTATAGGCCCGTTGGCCTTGTAAGCCCAAGGTGCACCCTTTTCCCCTCCCCATGGTCCTAAAGATATCCATCCGTCTTCATCGCTAATCTTGCGCTGCCGCTGCGCATTCACACAATCTATTAATACCTCCTTTTTGAAGGGAAAAAAAATATGTGATCACCTTCATTGGAAAAATCAATACACGATCTTATACAGCTTCCAGTGGACGTCGGAATTGAAGCAACTCATACCAATAGACCGCATCCAAATTGGAACTCTAAGCTTTCTAGAAGAGAGAGAGAGAGAGAGAGAGAGAGAGGGAGAGAGGGGTTGAGGATTTGAGTAGCAAAGCCTTAATTTTGTCGAAAATTTTCTGAGGAAATTAAAATCGATCAGTGGCTTAGCGTTAGCGGGGGCGCCCTCAAGGGGAGCCGGCGCTTGGACACGTGCCCACAATGGGAGCAAACGCCATTCAAAGTGTTCTTTAATTTAGAATTAATTTTTTTCTTTTGTAAGGGCAAAAATATTATTGAAGAAACTCGATAATTTTTTACGCAAAGCCACTGATCGATTTTACCTTAGAAAATTTTTGACAACATTTCACCACAAGGCATACCACAACCAGCACATGCCTTAGAAAAAATTTCATGAAAGAAGTTTGAAAATGCAAACATCCTAAACACGCGATTAAAACAAAGTATTAATTAAGAGAAATCTGTCTATGATGCGAGACTAATCTAGACATGATAATAAACAAGAAAATGGCAAAATTAATGTTCCAGAAATCTTGCAAAATATTTTTTTTATTAATATTTTTTATTATTTCAATGAATGGCACTCGCGTGGCGCTTGCAAGGGGAGCAAGCGCCAACACGCGCTCGCAGAGGGAAAAAAAAGAAAAGATGATTTAAAGCTTGTGTTTGAGCAGTGAGCATTCTTGTCATTGAATTGAGGGATGGTGTTGGGCAGTGGTATGCGTAGCACCGTGCTGCGCGCGCACCTCCGAACCGTCGGATCGTGCATCCGACGGCTCAGATCTCATCTCGACAATGAATGGCTAACTCCTAGATGACGACATAGCTCAGAGATCAAGATGGTGATTTTTATGGAGTCCATTGAATTCAAGAGGAGTACGGGGTACAATATGATCAAGGGGTGGAATTAATTTGGTGTCACGAAGGGTGTTGTAGGTAATTTCTAATTCGGTATATCTCTTGTAAACCTCTTTAATTATTAAAAATTAGTAGAAGTTGTCTGTGATTTTATGTTTGGGGTGTTTAGACCCCATGTAATTTTCACGTATATCGCTTTGTCTTGTATCTCCTGATTAATTGCTTTAGTTTAGTTCATCGATCTTATTGTGTTGATTGAAATGGAGCCAGCTTAATTGCTAAATTACAATTAGTTTTAATTATTAAATTGTAGTTCCATTCACACCCTCTGGGACTTCAACGTAATGCCAACAATGTAACATGAAACACTAAACAAATGTAGATCTAAAAGTCATTAATTTTTTTTAAAAAGTAAGTTAAAACCTTGGATTTACGTGCTTAAAGAAATGTCTATCTCAAAGTGTTACTCTTCTAAACTGTGTTACTCTTCTAAACTTTTGGGTGAGGCACATACGGCTAGGTACAAATCCCGGCACAGATATATTCGGAACCGTAGGATGCATGTGGTCCCACTCAGTGAATGTGGGAAGCACATAGATCAGACAATTTTGACAAACCCTTGTCCAGATCTGTGAATGGTTTGTGAGTACAAAACATTGTTTAAAATATATTTTGATTTGTTGACACCTTTTTTTGAATAGCGATTTCTTCAGATGACTAGCAACGTATCTAACTCCATTTCATTTGATTTTTATTTATCAATAATTTCCATGTCGAGAATCTTAAAAGTGGATGTTTGGATCATCAAAATGGAACCCTAACACAGACCCCAATCTCTTTATGTAACAATCTTATAATGAGAGAGAAATGAGCCTGAGAATTTTGATTTACTAATTGGATAAAAGAAAAATAAAAGGAATAGAAGCTAACCTTGAGGTGTGTTGTTGCAGAATCTCGATCTTGAATTGGATGGAAACTATCTGAACTGGGCAAACTATTGACTTTGGGTGCTACAAATATACCAATTGCAGTAAGGTACTTTTCGATACGTCCATGGAATCCAACAATAACTCCACCTTCTATTGGAATGGACACAGAAGAAGTACCCGATCTCAAACCAAAAGGCCCATATTTGTTTAGATTTGTATTAAAACAGAGAGATGTGATTGCCACTTGTCCATCGTAGTCTTCGTATGTCAGATTTATCGACGAGAGTTGCTCTATTGAACTGTCGATTAAGAACTAAACAAGTACAAGTATAAATTAGGAGTTCGTTTGGGACACATAAAAAATTAAAATGAAATTATCGAAAATTATTGAAGTTTTTGGTTTAATTATTCACTTGCCGAATTGTCTGGACACTAAAGATTCAAAAAAAAATATTGTAAAAAAAGCTATGGACACCAAGGGAAGTGCATAAATTTGGGGACTGGATAAAGAGATGTTCGGAACCGTTCGATGTGTGTGGGACCAACGCCCACGTGCATCGAATGGATCCACATACATCTTTGTCCGGGTTTGTGAATAAGCTACAGAGGGTCATACCGTTTTAATCGAACCGTCACCATCACTGCCAACTTTCACAGGGCTTCCAATAACAACGCCATCGCAGCTTTTACTTTCGAATAAAATTGAATCAATAACAGCTCGATAACAAATAGTTATCTGCATTATAGGCCCGTCGGGCTTGTAAGCCCAATCTACAGAACCTTTCCCTCCCCATGGCCCTAACGAAATCCACCCTTCTTCACCACTTATCTTGCCCTGCACATTCACACAAACTATTACAACCTTTTTTCAAAATAAAAAAAGAAACGTCTATAACTCTATATATTACAACCTTCATTAGCACATTTTATATCTATTGTTGTTATGTATGTGCATATATCAGGGGGGGGGGGGGGGGGGGGGGGGGGGGGGGGGTGGGGGGGGGTGTGGGGGGTTGGAAACTGTTCACCATTGGAACTCTTGGACTCCCTTGGTGCCTATTCGGATAAAGAGTGTGAAAGCGTTAGATTCTGGTGGTGATGAGTTTTGTTGGTGGTCGTAAACTTGGGTCGACGAAACCCTGGTTCGAACAGATTGAAGAAGGTCGTGATTTTAAAGAGTTACGAGATTCGGACTTAAGATTCTGGAAACCCACATCAGATTTCTCTTCGGATTTTGTCGGAATACGAGATTCGGGCACTGGAATCGTCTTCCCAAAAAGCTTGATGGCTGGATCTTTGGTGTGATTGGAATAAATTAATCTTGTTAAAAATTTGTTATGATCTTAATTAATGTCCCACATTGGCAAAGTATGAGATTAGCCATGTGCATAGAAGCTCTTGGGCACCCTCTCCATGTAAGCTGATTTTTATTGGTGAGTTCTATCCAAAGATTTGTATCATTGGTATCAGAGCCAATCACCACGTTGAGTATGCGCTCAGACGCACCGGTGCAAGTATGGGTGCGGCTTTGCAATTCGACTCTCGGAGGAGGTGACCTATTGATTGGACGAGAGTTCCATGCCAATAGAGTGATGGGCCACTGTGGACGTCGGTTGCAGAGCGTGGTGGTATGTTAGTCATGTGCATATAAGCTCTTGGGTACCCACCTCTTGTAAGCCGGTTTTCAAGAGTGAATCCTACCCAAGGGTTTGTATCAAATTAAATTGTTGGTGATGGTGAAGTTTTAAAAGGTTTTAGAATTTTTTTGAAGTAAAATTTGGGGTGAAATTAGGGTTGTCATTGGAGTGGATGGAATGCGTGCAAGTTAGTACTGCCTTTCTCTCTCCAAAAACGGGAGCACCCTCTCTAACTTTAAAATAGTCGCCATACTTTCTCTTCTCCTTCCTCTCCTTCTCCTTTGGGTTTATACCCTAATGTGGACGGCGGGAGGGGAGGGACCAATTACTGTCTTCAGATAGGGTAGTCCTATGGTACACAATCCTTATTAGAGGGGTGTACCATACGTACCATGATTTTAAACGCTTGGATTTAAAAGTGAATAACCCAGACCACTCATTTATTAAATCAATTAATAAAATGAAAAAAGGGCTTAGCAGGTAATAGGTTGTTCTCTCCTCCTTGACTCTCTCTCCCTCTCCCTCATTTGTAAAATACTGCAAATTATATAACATAACTAGAATTGTTATGACAACACAAAAAATTGACATTTTCTTACCACAATGTGTCGTACCAAAAGAACATTTAGAATTGTACATTCAATATACTTGATATGAAACCAATTTCTTTGTTGTAACTGAATGTACGGTTGATTTGCAACCGCGACACTATAATGAGGATCAAAACCATTGATTTCGTTATATTTGTTGATTAAATAATCCAGGTAATTTTTTTGGCTCGATAGGGTTTAGGAAGCCCTTTCACCAGCACCCGTATTCAATAGTAAAAGGATTCTTTTGTCTGATTAAGGGCCTAATGATAAGCGATCAACTTCATTTTTCGTACATGTGATTTATTCATATTATGTAAAAGATGGACGGTTCCGATCAAGAAAAAAATGCCTTAGATGGGGCTCGGGTGGTGCATTGTTAGACTTTAATGTATCTGGATACATTAAATATTTTTCGATTACGCAGTTGTCGATATCTGATGATATCTAATTTTGGTGACAATGCTGAATATCGTATGACTTGATATTGTAACAGTTATGATCGATCATTCTAAAAATATACTCGCTAAAGACATTTAGTTATGGTATGATATTTTGCTGATTATAACTATCGTTAACTGAACATTCTGATTGAATTTTTTTATACGACACGTGGATATGAAAACATCAATTTATAATGTTGTCATAACAAATTTGATTATATTACTGAATTTGTGGTATTTTAGACATGTATTTTGCTTGGGTATAACTTTTGTTGTTCGTGATACGACATATTTTGGTGTTATTACGGAATATTTTAATCAATTTTCTTTGGTACGACACATTGTGGTAAGAAAACGTCAATTTATGGTATTGTCATAACAATTGTGGTTTGTTATATAATTTGTGGTATTTATATATGTTTTCTTTTGATACGACACGTTGTGGTAAGAAAATGACAAGTTTAGGTGTTTTCATGTGGTTATTTTATATAATTTCCAGTATTTTAAAAATATTTTTGGCTTGGGTATAACAATTGTTGATTCTGGTACGACATATTTTAATTTTGTTACGGAATATTATACGAGTCAAAGAATTTTTTGTACGACTCATTGTGGTAAGATAATGCCAATTTTTGGTGTTGTTATAACATTTGTGGGTAGCATTATTTAATTTTTAATATTGTATGCATATATTTGGTTAGGGTACAAGTATTTTGGATTCTGGTACGAATAATTATGGTTACATAATAACAATATTTTTTAACTATGGGTAACCTGCTAATGACCTGTTCAACAGGTAAATTTTAAAGTACAAGTCGTAACTTGTATCATAAATATGCATTAGAAAACCAAAAACAAAAATGATATAGGTACCGATGGGGTGTAGGGATTTCGTACCGACCGGCCGCGCGGGGCCGTCTCCGGCCGCGCGGGGCCGTCTCCGGCCACCGGACGGCCGATCCGAGCAGTCCAAAAATTCTAAAAAAAAAATCCAGGGGGCCTACGCGGGATCAACGGCATCCGATATGTGTAGGGTGCTTGATCTAAACACCCTATTTTTCGTGTATATTATACACCCTCGGGTTTTTTTTGTAGAATTTTTGGACGGCTCGGATCGGCCGTCCGGTGGCCGGAGACGGCCCGGCGTGGCCGGTCGGTACGAAATCCCTACACGCCCATCGGTACTCATAGCAGTACTCAACCAAAAATCGGCATAATGAAAATCACAAATTGTCGTAATTTAGACATACGGTATATACCATGTGTACCATATATAGCTTCCCCCCTTCAGATATGGTTTCCCTTTCCCCTTCTCTAACAAAACAGTTTGTCGTTGTTGCTGCCACACCGCTTCTGGGTTTGTAGCCGCGTGGTCGCTGATGGCTTCTTGGGTCGCCAGCTTGGAAGCTTGATCAGTAGGGGGTTAGGCAAGAGAAGGGGTTGTTCAATTAATGAAAGAGGGGATTGTATTTTTTGCATTATTTCATTTTTGTTTGGATTTAGTCTAGTTTTTGTCCAGATTTAGTCTGGTGGTTTGTTGGTCATGTGTTTGATATTAGTTTTATTTTCTGCTAATATGATCTCGCTATGTGAGTTTGAAATAGAGTTGCACTTATATTATGGTCTGATTGCCCTCTCTAATGATTTGTCTGATCTGTGGACGCCCATTTGCCACTATGGGGTTCCTCTTTGTTGTGTAATCTTTTGCTTCACAGTTGAATACAACTTTTCACATTTGCCAAAAAAAATAAAAATGGAGTGGATGATGCGAAAGTGACCTTTTACTCATTTGACCAAGTGTAACTTTTATAAGTTCATAAATTGGGACATTTAGTTCAACGGTTGTGTCAAGGTTCTAAATATCGCATCGACTAGAGTACTGGTTTTCTTATAAATACAATACATACTGGTACCGGTGAGATACCAAGTACCATTGTGGATTTATCACTATTAGTGTTTTTTTCCTACATAAAAGAATTTATTGTATAATATACACATTTATTAAAAATAAAAATAAAGAGTAATCCGATATTTGTCCAGTACAGTCCGGTATTTGTTCAGTATTAACCGTTACCGATCGATTTTGTCCAATACTTGAAGGAAAAAATATTTAAAAGTAGTCCGCAACCGTCCCGTATCGACTGGTATCTTCGGTACCGTCCGGTATTGGCCTGTACTAACCGGTTTTGAACCGGAATGAAATTAGAAGAGTAGGGTACGGAATTTGAACAATATCGGTATGTACCAGCCGGTACGGTACGAGATTTATAACCTTGGGTTGTGTATCTATATATGCTTAGGTGCAATAAGATGGAGTGTCCAACTCCTATGAAGAAGGTGTTGGAGTGTTCAACTTCTATGAAAAAGATGATGATACCCTTGTTGATGAGTTAGATTGAAATTGTTTTAGTAGTAGTTCTTTTAATCAATGTTCTCAATGAGTTCTTCAAAATGAACAATTTTGATCATTAAAATGAACCTCGCTCATGCCGAAAATAACCCAAAAAGACGAAGCAACCCCCATCTAGGGATTGCCGGGAAGCCTTCTCCTGTATCAGAATCAAATATTCAAAAACGGACAGAGTTCATACCGGCTTGTGTTTCGTTTTATTTGGGTTTTTGTTGGTGGATCGTGGAATTGGACCCATATACAGATTAGTAGGGTGCTCCGCAAGCGACGTGGATGATTTGAGTTATAAAAATAACTCCAAAGTTTGTGTTGGCTATTATAGTTCATTTCAGGTTCATTTTTATAATCGGCGTCATTAATTAATTTTGTAACACTTGTCGAGAACATTAACTACTCCCTCAGTCCCAAAATGTTTGACCTTTTTGAAACTGCTTATCATTTTAAATTGCTTATATATTTCGATTCATAATGTTTACGTGACTTTGAAAACTTCCTCTAATATACCTAGTTAAAATCTGTCAAACAAAATCTATATTGTATATTTTTCAACATTCATATTGAAAGATATAGACAATATAAAATAACACGCTATCCCAAAAAGATCTAATATTTTGAGACATAGGGAGTACTAGAAATAATGTCAGGTTGCATTGATATAGTTACATTAATGAGTAAATAATTAAGTATGTTCCGGTGATTTGTTCGGCACACCCATACCTGAACCTAACACCTGAACATGATAAACATGTGTAAATTTTAAACATGATACAAACAATCTATAATCAACATAATGCCGTCAATGTAAAATCAAACTCTAAACAAACGTATATCTAAAAGTCGTTAATCACCATCAAAGTTTTCATAAACCATGAATTTACCAGTGTTCTAAAAATCGGGTTTAATCGCCGATTAATGGGCGATTAATCGGTTTTATGGCCTCTCCGATCAGATTAATGCCTGGGCGTTTGA
>JAOTQK010000004.1:4168605-4200542 GCA_025642025.1 Rhododendron ferrugineum
AAAAGGGGCGGCGGGGGTGGGGGCGGGGGGGCATGTATAGCAATAAATAGCTGAAATTGCTAATCAAAAGCCCCCCAAAACTCATAACAGCTTAGTCATTTTCTATTACAAACTTCAACAGTGCTAGTTATTTTTCTATCTTCCCTGAAAATATTAGATATTTCTTTTCTTGTCTTTTTTTCTATTTTATTTTTAATCATCACAATTGTTTTGGCCTTGCAAAATTACATACTATCTAAATCAAAACCCTACTTTTTTTTATTATATAAGCCCATACCCAACTTACAAAAAATCAATACACAAGCACATACAGCTTGCAGTTGAAATCAGAATTGATGTAACTCACCGAGGGCGGAACCAGCACAGGACTGGGTTGGGCTGTAGCCTAGTTGGGCTTTCAAAAAATAAAAAATTACATGTAAAATTTTGGTCTAAAAAATTTAGCCCAACCCACTCAACAGACTCAAGAGTCAAGTCCGAAAGGCCCCATCGGCTGTTTGCGACTGTGACCGACTCCGCAGTACTCGACAAAGCCCTTCACAGTCGAGTTCTGCCCTTGTCATTGCGGCTGTGAGTGTGAGTCTGTGTTGATCTCAGTAAGTATCTGCCAGGTCCAGCCGACTGTGACTTACATATGCATATTCCCCACTTGATTTGGAAGAAGTATTTGATACTATAAATTATTCTCCACTTGTTTTACCTGCACAATAGTTTATTGATTTGGAAGCATAGGGTTTTTTAATTTGGGCTTTTTGATACTATGTTTACTGTTTAGGGCTTTTTAATTTGTGTTCAACCTTATTAGAAATTGAAATGCAGGATCTCTGGACCACACGACCAATATATACTACACTGCAGAGTCTTAGAGTATATCTGTCATTCACTTGCGGGGCTTGAGATCCATAAGTATTGCACTGGTTGATGTGCTTAGATTTGTACTTATGTTGTTAAATGCAGAGCACTGGTTAGTGTGCTTAGAATTGGTTTAAAATGTTGGTTCTTACAAATTACAATCTTACTTCGTAAGTGAGAACTTGTTAAGGATATCGTAAGGTACAACTTCAATAGTATACTCTCTGAAATATTGTAGGGTATAACTTCAATAGTGTACATTTTTTGGACTTTTCTTTTGTTTATTTTTGAACATTTACGTATTTATGTACAAGTTCGCTTCTTTTGGGTTGATATGTGTATACTTTCAGTTAGCCCAGGATAAAATTAATTCCTAGTTCGACCTTTGACTCATACGAAGAGACTGCATCCATTGCAACAATAAGCTTCTAGAAGTAATATAAAGACATATGCATCCTTTTATGTGGAGAGAGACACATCTACGTACGGAGAGACTGCGTACAGGATTTTGACTAGCAGACCCATACTTGTTAGTTTTGAGTTTTGAAGGAAGATTGAGTGGAGAAAGATAGAGAAAATGTATTAGGGGCCATGCGCAGGAATTTTAAAGTCCCCAAATGAACAAGCTGAATGTCACAGCTGGATAGGTCATGAGGAGAATACGTTTGGGGTTTCTTTCACTGCTAGCATTAGAGCTTCAAATCGAACGAAGATCGGATAAAAAAAAATCTCGAACAAATAATTTTTTCTTGGCAAAAGTAATATTTTATTAAGGATAAAGGGAAGGAATCCAACCAAAAGTTGAAAAAATACAGCCCGACTGCCTGAGGGACAAAGCCTAATACAACACCTGAAGGCCTAAGGTGCCCAGATAAAATAGATACAGCTCAAACAACCAAAATGCCTAAAAAGCCCAAATTTAAATATCGAACGAATATGAAGAGAATAGAGTCAATGGAAAAGAAACAATTGGTTTTTTTAAGTTTGCCTTTGCGTTCGATTCTTATGATTTTCGACTCAATCAATTTTGTCAATAAACTGTATAAAATGAACAATTTAGATCATTACAATGGACCTCGCTCGTGCCAAAAATAACCAAAACTGCACGGTGCAGTCTCCTTTTGGGGATTGCTGAGAAGCCGCCTTCTTTATTGGAATCAGATATTCAAAACAGGACGCAGTTTAAACAAGACTTTTTTTTTTTTTTTATTTAACAAGACTATGTTTTGGTCGTTAAATTGGATTATTTGTTAGTGGATTGTGGGATTGAACGCCTAGGGAACAGTTGAGGTGCGCGGCGACCTTGTGCCGCGGTCGTAACCTGCCGTAGACTACTTGAGTTACAAAAACAAAATTCCAGAAGTTTGTTTGGCTATTTTAAGTTCATTTTGATGATCGATATCATTAATTTTGTAATGCTTATCTAATTACGAGAAATAATGTTGCTCAGATTAATATAGTTACAAATAAGTATGTTCGGTCATTTGTTAGACACATCCGTACCTGAACCTAACACCTGAACATGGTAAACTTCTGAGAGAGAGAAGGAGAATAGGCAAAGAAGACGAACCAGATCTTGTCAAGAAAGGGAGAGGATATGATCGGATAAAAAGGGTGCAACATTTTAATGACGTGGTGAGTTTTTATTGGTTGGCTGTAAAGATGGTGTTTACACCACTTCCGAAAATAAGTTTTTCTCAAATAAAAAACACGATACAAACAATCTATAACCAAAATAATGCCGACAATGTAACATAAAACTCTAAACAAATGTGATCTGAAAGTCATTAATTACCATCCAAATTTACTTAAACCATGAATTCACACTTTTCTTAGGTACAGAAATCAAGAATTTACGTGCCTTCAAGAAATGGACCCCTCAAATAGTCCTCTTATAAACATTTGGGTGACACATACATCAGGGTATAGATTCTTACACAGTTATATATATACAGAATCAGACGGTGCACATGATCCTAACACAGTGAAAATTAGGGACGCACACAGATCAAACAACTCCAAACAAACCTTTTTTGAGATATTTGAATAGAATCCAAGTACATCTATATATACGGAGTAGTAGCATCGTAAAGAATGTAGACGATTTGTTGAGATTACTATTGATGTACTATCTAACTCCATTTCACGTTATCTTTATTAGCGACAGTGTTATGGTACATGAAATTTTTTCATTAAAGTGTCTATGAAAGGGAAATCAATGATTCAGATTCACAATTGATCTGAACCATTGATTTTCTTTTCATGCTCACTTTCATGGAAATTCTGCATGTATCCTACCAATCCTATTTTATTGTATCATACCAATCCTATTTCATTAATCAATAATTTCCATATCGAGAATCTTAAAAATGGACGTTGTGATAATCAAAATGAAACCCTAACCATCCCATTCTCCTACATAAAAAACTTAAGAGAGAAAGCGAGCATGAGAATTTTGATTTACTAATTGGATGAGGGAAAAATAGAGGGGATAGAAGCTGACCTTGAGCTGAGGTGGTGCGAAATCTTGGTCTTGAATTGGGCGCAAACTATTGACTTTGGGTGCCACAAATATCCCAATTGCAGTAATTAATCCATCCTCAGTACGTCCATGGAATCCAGCAAGGACGCCATCTTTTATTGGAATGGACGCAGAACTACCCCATTCCGAACCAAAAGGCCCATATTCGTTTCCAATATTTGTTTTAATACAGAGAGATGTGATTATCGGTTGTCCAAGGTAGTCTTTGTACGTCAGGCTTATGGATGAGAGTTGCTCCACTGAATTGTCGATGCGAAACTAAACAAGTGCAAGTATAAGTTAGGTCTTTGTTTGGGATACATAAACAATAAAAACAAAAATCATACGAAATTATTGTAGTTTTTGGTAAAATAATCCACTTGCCTATTTATCTTGACAATGAAGATCAAGAATTTTTTATAAAAAAAGAAGCAGCTATGAACAAAAACAAAAGTGCACAAATTCAGACAACGAGGTGTCAAGAACCATGTGACATGCGTGGAACCCACATGCATCAGATGTATCCAGATACATCTCTGTCTATCTAGGTCTTTGAATAAGCTAATTAAAGAGTGTCACACCGTTTCAGCCGCACAGTCACCGGTACCATCATTTTTCACGGACCTTCCTATAGTAACGCCATCGCCGCTATTACTTTTAAACACAATTGAACGGATAAAAATTGTTCCATAAATAGTCATCTGCATTATTGGCCCGTCGACCTTGTAAGCCCAATACGTTCCACCATTCCCTCCCCATGGCCCTAGAGATATCCATGTTTCTTCACCTCTAATCTTACCCTGCACATAATTCACACAATCTATTACGACCTCCTTTTTCGCAAAATAAAAAAGAACTTCTATTACCGCCTTCATTTGCACATTTTATATGCAGTATATATATATATATATATGTATGTCAGAGAGAGAGAGAGAGAGAGAGAGAGAGATTGTTTACCATGGGAAGTACTCTTGGACTCCCTTGGTGCCTCTTCCGAAAAATTCGATGATGTACGGTGAAACTCTGGTTCGAAGAGATTTGAAGAAGGTCGTGATTTTAAAGAGTTACCGTAGCTTCGGAGTTGTACGGAATCTGGAAACCCACGTCATATTTCCCTTCAGATTCCGACGGAATACTAGATTGAAGCACGGGAATCGTCTTCCCGAAAAGCTTGATGGTTGGATGGATTGTACTCCGTAACAAATCTGGTTGAAAATTGTTGGCGATGGTGAAGTAATAGGGAAAAGAAAGGGGGAGCTAGGGATTAGTCACACAAATATTTCATTGCATTTCAATAGCCCAGGGGAGTGGATATATATTAGGAAAGAGATCATATTTAAAAGGTTAGGAAAATTGCCACAAAGCGTTGTTGACTAGTATTACTCCCTCCGTCTCATAAGTTTGGTCTCCTACAAAATTACGATCAATTTTTAAAATAAAAATAATGTATTTACTAAAATAAAATTTTAATTTTGATTTTGATTTTTTTTTTACACCGTTCAAAATATCTCATTGAGATCTATCAAATAAGATCGAGATTGCACTAAAATTTATTTCGATAAAAATATTATTTCTAAGCTTAAAAATTACACGTAATTTTGTAAGTGAGAAACTTTACGAGACGGAGTATTGACCACTTCAATGGTCCCAAGTATCACAATTATTGGTATCAATATTATAACATCCCAAAAAACTATTTACGAACATGTGGTGAGCTCATGATAGATTATGATTTTGCTCTCCTTTTAATACCCCTTCGAAGCCCTAGCTTCCGGACCAAGTCAATTTGTTTTACAGTGCAAGTCAGTTATCCTTTCGAACAAGTCATGTATACTTTTGGACCAGCACTACCCAAGTGAACTATAAGTAGGATGTTATATATCATTTCAACATTGATCCAAATAAATACATGACTTGCACTATGAATTTAATTGACTTGGTTCGAAAGGAAACATGGAAGGCGGTTCAGGCATATCTAGTAGTAAAATTGATCCTAGTGTGGCCTAAAAGTCATTTGTTTCTTTCTCAAAACATGTAGTCTCGATCTCTAGTCTGTGCTTGTAAAGTAAGTTTGCGTACATCAACTCTTTTCTAGATGCCTCATATGCGGGAGATTCGGGCACGCTAGCTCCTTTTAAAGATTACCCACATGGCCAATGTCCCAAATGTTCCCGGCCCTTACACAACTAGACTTCAAATGAAGATGAAAGATCTAGAAGAAGAACCATGTATTAGAAAGTGGTAAACTGTGTTGGCAGCCTTATTTGATGTCAAATACAAGAGAATTTGAAGGCAAGCCTTCACATGCCAATTTTGACAGGCATGGACACAAATGCCAAATTTCAAAAGTTGGCTAGATTTTGAAATTTTGAACATTTGAAATTTTCTTTTCCTTTCAAAGTTTGACATAAGGGTTGGCATTAATGGTTGGAGAATGATAGCTTCATGTCAAATAAATAGCATTTGACATAAGGGTTAGAGAGAAGGTTTTGATGTCAAATTGGAGATGCCATAATGCCACATAAGACTTCAAAAAGAAATTTGACATCTCCAATTTGAAGTCAAGGGTTGGAGATGCTCTTAGGTTGAATTGAATTTTGATGTCAAACTGTTAAAATATCCACGTAAAAATTTGACATCTCCCATTGAAGATGCTCTTACAGATAAGCCCAATAATTCATGAATGGCAAAGTCTAACGAGAGTTAAATCTCGATGTAGACTAAAATGCTAGAAAATCACAGATTTTTTTGGTTTTCAATATCTTTTTTAACCACCAAGTTAATAATGTTATTTATATTGCTATGGAGGGCCTGGGACTGTGGGACATGTGTCGGTGTAATATAGCACGGGGACAGAGAAAATGGGACAGAGGATCCTAGTCCGCTATGGAGTGCTTGATATCCTAAAATTAAGGGAAAACACATAAATTACATTGGGTGACGAATGAAAATTCGTCATAAATTACATGATTTTCGTTACAAATAATAGGGGTGACGAAAACAAATTTGTCGACTAAAGGTTGGCGAGGATTCTTACCTGGTGATGAAATTTATTTTTCGTTACTTATAGTGCCTTTCGATGATGAAATATTT
The DNA here is from genome assembly GCA_025642025.1 of Rhododendron ferrugineum. Classification (NCBI taxonomy): domain Eukaryota; kingdom Viridiplantae; phylum Streptophyta; class Magnoliopsida; order Ericales; family Ericaceae; genus Rhododendron; species Rhododendron ferrugineum. The sequence goes on from JAOTQK010000004.1 coordinate 4,175,072, forward strand.
CGTCACCAAAAAATGAATAATTGGTGACGAAATTGTTTTCCTCACCTATTGTGCTTAATGACGACGAAAAAAATAAAGATGGAAAACGAACAAGGCCAATGTAACCCTTGTAGACAATGAGCTTTTGAGCTTTCTAGAAAAAAACTCATAGGATAAGATTACACTGTAGTCTTGCGATAAGATCAGCATGAAGTCTTGTCTTGAGAAGATCATCATAGCAAAGGATTGACAAATTTGGATGGCACCTAATCCTAAACTGTCATTATCGATTTGACACGTTCTATAATCGTCTGATGACAGGAGGTATGACCGCGAATTTATCTACAAAAATTTACATAATTTTCATGTCAGCATGTAAGATGGATTTGTGTTAAGGAAATGAATCACATTGCTTGGGAGTAGAATGAGAGATCACTTAATAACATCTGGGACCTCTCCACTCATTGTCAATTGATTCTGAAATAGAAATAAAGTTTCCACACGGTATCAGAGCGGAACCCGTTCCACCCACATTTTATGAAATTCACAATCTACACCACGCGATAACACACACTTTTCACTACATATTTTAAATATCTAACATATATGTTTAACCTGAAAATATATTTCGATTGTAGTTTTTAACCTTTAAACATTAAATCTAGCAATTTTGATAAATATGAAAGTTGTAGGCATTTAAGTTATTGTTTAAACCCAATTTGAATTATCTCAATCGGAGTTCTTAGTAAAGATTTATGTTTGAAATACATTTAGTGACAAAGCGCAATTCATAAATTTCGTCATCAAAGGTACCCATTTGACGACAGAACATATTTTTCGTCGCCGAAAGCGTTAAAATGGTGACAAAATTATAACTTTGGTGACGAAAAAAATATTTCGTTACTAAATTGGTCCCATTTGGCGACGAAATATATTTTTTGCCACCAAATGATTATCTTTGGTGACGAAAAATAATTTCGTCACCTTTCTTAAGGTTTCGGCAACGAAAAATGTATTTCGTCGCTAAACAGGTATAATTGGTGACAAAATTATATCGTCACGAAAGTTGTCAAAACAGTGACAAATTTATTTTTTCATCGCCAAATATACCCTTGTTGATGGGTTAAATAGAAATTGTTGTAGTACCAAAAAAACCGTCATACTCTCTCTCTCTCAGAGTTTCGATGCTTAAGGTGTCTCTCTCTCTCTCTACTTCAGATCTATCCCCCTTAATTTTGGTGAGCTCTGACTTCGACGAAGCCAATCGTCTCCAGAGCAGTTCGCCTATGTGGTCTTTTGTCCGATCTTCCTCGCCATGTGCTCTTCTTTCCAATCATCCTGCAGTTCCATCGACTTTATCAGGTCGGCCCCGTTCTTGTCGTTCTGGGCGTCGCATAGGTTTGTGCCCTGATGAGGGCGTAGTTTCTTGGGACGGAGGTAGCAGTTGATGGTTCTGTATGGTAGGGTTTGCCTACTGTGGTGGTAAAGGTTTCGTTCTGTGGTCTTTGTTGTGTCTCGGCTGCCCTTGTGGCAGTGGTGGTGTCGGCACTAATGGTCTTGATCGGCGTTTTTGGGCGGCTTAACCTAGGGGTGTGGATGTGTGGTTTGCTAATCGTAGATTTTCCTTTAATTTTTGTTTGTTGGTTTTCTTCCCCTGCATGGGATTTTTTCTCACTCCTTGTTGGTGTTGTTTTGGTAGGTTTTCTACGTTGTCTTGATGACTTTTCGAGGTCGGAGATGAGTCTTGGCTGTGTGGCGTCCTGAATGTTCATTTGTGAGTTTAGGCCTCCTTAATTTGTGGTTGTTCTCCTCCTTCCTTGAGGGTGGCTACCCGTTCCTAATGTATGATTTTTGTATCAATGAAAGTACCTCTAAAATTTGACCCCAAAAAAAATAAAAAAATATAGTAAACAACTGGAAAAAATGGTTGGAGTATTACTTCGGAGACTAATTTTTCATAAGATTAGCTGTATCAACTTAGTAACAAGATAACTATCAACTACTTTGTCGGAAGAGGACGCAGGGTAGTCTAAGTGCTAAGGTGCTCCTCTGTCAGGACAAGATCTTGAGTTCGAGTCTCATTGATATCAGATTCCCTACCCCTTAGATTAGGCTAGATCGAGTAGATGAGTTTCGTGCATGTACACACATAAAATATTATTTAACCAGAAAATAATAGCATTGGAGTACATTGGCAATGATTGTTCTATTTCATGGCCCTTGCGTGATGTCAAATGGAATTCACCACGATTGCATGTTACTTTTTTAGTTTCATTTGTTTATTCGATTAGAAGTATACGATGGAAATGATAACTCCCCCGATAAAGATTGGTGGAGTCAACAATAAATTAATATTCACACACACACACACACACACACATATATATATATATATATATAAGCGTTTAATTAAGATAACCAATTCAATATTTGAGAAATAATACTATGCACACAGATATGTTCGAAGTCCTACGTTGGATGGACATTGATTTCTGCACAAAGACTATTAGTAAACCATTTTTCTTCGCACTAATATTTTTTAAGTAGCCGGTAGAATATTCAATCAATCGGTCCTTCAAACTTGAATGTGAATGCAGTCTAGTATTAATTTCGTTTTCAGGTGGTTGCTGAAAATGGTCCTTCAAACTTGAATGTGAACGCAGTCTATTATTAATTTCGTTTTTAGGTGGTAGCTGAACTCTCATTTTCAAACCCCGTTGTAATAAAGGACAACTGGCATATGATTGAAATTAATACTTGTGGTATAAGTAGCGTATGATTGTCGCATAAGAGGGTGTCAATGTAGTTGAGATGTTAATTATGGGTTGCGATGCAATCATCTCTAGCCACACCCTATGTACTCCTTTATTTTATCATTAAAATATCTTCGCCGATAAAAAAAAAAAAAAAAAAACATCACCTACGACACTACAAGAAATTGGTGTTTTGGAGACCAAAAAATCAGGGACAATATTAATTTGGTTGACAAAAGTCCGTCTTTAGGAACCAAAAACACAGTCCGTTCTCTATTAATCGAAATTTGCCTTTTTGAACAAAACTAAACTTTTGTCTCTAAAACATGGTCCCTAATTCATTCAGTTACCGTATTTTCCTAACATAATATTTACAGAAATGCCATTTTAGATATTAGAAAAAAAAAAAAAAAAAAAAAGGGGTTTGCAATTTGCAACCAATATATTTTGTTTGGTATTCTGGATAGAAATCTTTTAGCAATTTACCAAATGGGAAAATGACGGCACATAACGTGTTTTAATAATTAATACCCGCCAAGCACACACTGAGAACATTTATTAATGCTGAAAATGTCCTTAGAGCATTGTTAATGGGTTTGTTAACTAGTGTGTTAATTGTGTGTGTTAAGACTTAGCAAACAAAAATGTATTTTTTGTGCCACAATGCTTGTGTACTAGAGTGTGTTAGCGTGTGCTAAATCTAGTAGAGTGCTAGCATGTGTGCCAAATTTGGCAAAGTTACTACCAAACAATAAGTGGGTCCCACCTCTATAATTCAAACTTCAACCATAAAATATAAATATCTACTATTTCTAATACACACTTGTGAGACCCATTTTTATCCTAACAAACATTTTAACACACAAATTTACCGAACTCATTGTGGATGTTCTAACACACTTCTATGTTATCAATGTCTAACATACACTTGTGCGACCCATTTTTATCCTAATACATCTTTTAACAAACATTTTAATACACAAATATATCAAACCCCATTGCGGATGCTCTTAGTAGGTGGAATTCTCAAAACACGTCATTGACCGTCATTTTCCCCAACCAAATTTATTTATCCCAGTTTTTCAAAATACTCTAAGAACAAAACACTTACTGTACTTATCGTCTTCCACCCGATCCCCTGCTACGTAGCTCCGCACTCTTTTTCTTTGAAAACCTAGAGCGCTAATCTCTCTCTCTCTCTCTCACCAGATTAGTTCACCGTCAAAGTTGATGTACCAGGATCAATAGTGTCGGACCGCTTTTCCACCATCTCTCCTAAAACCAATTGGTGTTAGCGAAAACTTCAATTAAGTCTTTTATGACATTCAACATCGCACTCGCAAGTCTGTTTTTAGAGCGGTCGCAGAGAGTGACATTGTGTAACCAAATCTATAGGGGCACTCCAGGACTAACAAATAGAACAAGGATTTGGTGTAAGCTGCGGAATCTTCGTGAAGATCTTGTTAAAAAGCAGATATGAAGATGCCTACGATGATTTTGCACACTTCGATTCCATCCCGATCTCATCATTTTTGTTTCTTCTTGTCACAATCCGTTCTTGATGTAATCGCTCTTAGCAATTCGAAAACCCTAGTTGTTGTAATTTTGGATACTCTGATCAATCTTCGAATCTCAAGTACCTTCACTAGAATTAGGGCTTCAATTTGGTGATAAATTTGTTGAAATTCCTATCGTCCTTGTCGTTCTTCAGGTCTCGACGATACCCCCTTACATAGAGTTATGGTGTTCCGTGTTCATGTTTACGATTAAACTTGAAACTATTATGTCTAACCTAGGTTTATGCGGCGATTTGCTTAGGATTTCTACGCAAGGTAGTTGTATCATCGATTGAGATAATTTATCTGTGGTTGTTTATCGAGATTTTGAAGCCTCGACTCCCGGTTTCTCGCATACTACGAAAATATCGAGATATTGTAACACTTAAAGTAGATTGAAGTTATTGGTATGTGTTTACGAGATTCCTGTTTTCTACACATCATCATAGCATAGCTGATACATATCCTGTTTTGCTTATCTTTTCTTGTCTGTTTTCTAGTGTTTCAATAATTGGAGCTTATTCAAAATGGCTTGATACTGCACCAAATGGACTCTCATTCTTGCAGGACTGGTAAGACTCAGCAAAGTTATTTTTTCTCACTTAATGGATTGCCAATCATTTTTCAATTAATCCTTGGTGGTTGGATTCTAGTAATTTGGTTCCTAAAATCAAAAGGCATTTGGAGACCATATTTATTGGTAGTTAACATAAGTTTTTAGCAACAAAACGTTTATTAAGGACAAAATTTAGATGGCCTTTTGGGACCATTTTTTTTGTCAAGAAAATGAAACTATTGGGGACTTTTTGTGGATTTGGTTGCTAATTCATACCTTTTAGCAACAAAACTATTGTATGGTCCCCTAAACCGAGTTTTTGACTTTTCTGGACCACTTTTTAAGCACAAACCTCATGCCAATGGAATATTGTCCCCAAATGTCTTTGGCAACCAAAATTTTAGCTTTTGCAACCAAAACATTTGGTCCCTAAAACCATTACATGTTGTAGTACGCATTTATTCCCTGATAAGTATGACCTATGCATTTTACTTGGTTAAAACTAAGTAGTGCTATGTGTACATATGGAATGTACATACGATGTACATATGGATTTTGTGAGGCCCACCTCGGGTCCCACAAATTCAAAAAAAATTCTTACTGATATCGGGTTGACTTGATTTTTTACAGGGTTTCATAAAAAAATATTTTTAAAATAATGAACGGTTGGGTCCCACAAAATCCATATGTATATTCCATATGTACTCATAGCTTTACTCTTTCGGTTCGGTTATGCCTTTTGTGGTTTCAGTTATGCCTTTTGTGGTTTTCTTTTATGTCATGTGTGGTTCTATGTTATGCCACGTGTGGATCCATGTGTTGTATAACATGGAACCACATGCAAGAGGCATAACTGAAACCACAAAAGGCATAACCGAGACATTGTAAGGGTAGAAACCATAACATTTGCCTAAGGAATGCTTGTGAGACCATCTCAAGTCTTGGCTTTAAATTTGAAGATGATATGTTCCTACTTAGAAAGTGAAAACTTTATTTCACAAAACTTAGGCAAATGCTTGTGAGACCATCTCAAGTCTTGGCTTTAAATTTGAAGATGATATGTTCCTACTTAGAAAGTGAAAACTTTATTTCACAAAACTTAGGCAAATGTTGTGAGACCATCTCAAGTCTTGGCTTTAAATTTGAACATGATATGTTCCTACTTAGAAAGTGAAAACTTTATTTCACAAAACTTAGGCAAATGTTGTGAGACCATCTCAAGTCTTGGCTTTAAATTTGAACATGATATGTTCCTACTTAGAAAGTGATATGTTCCTTCTTAGAATGTGAAAACTTTATTTCACAAAACTTAAATGTTGGGAGAATTTTCAAACTGAATACTTCAAATTGATAATTTATGCACATCTTGTTTATTTTTTCGTGTCCTCACCTTATGATTTTTTTCATCTTTTTTAACCAGAACAAACAAAGAATCAAAACCAAGAATCACTTCATTACCGCAACTCTAGCATTGTAAATTTGTAATGGTGATGAGAGGGTCCTCGGATCCTTGTTCCTTTAATCTTTGTAACATTTTTGAAGATTATAAAAAAAATATTTGCCGAGCAAAAAATAATAATAATGTTGATGAGAGAGGGATTAATGTTCAATTGATCAAGCTTCATTAAAGTAATTAATACTCATCAAAACCTGACTCCACAAGAATTTGCCGATATTTTTTATTAAATATACCTATTACTAAATGTTCCCGAAATAGGAGTAGTACTTAAAAAGATTCTAATCCCTGATGGAAATGGTTGTTGTTTTTTATTTTATTTTATGGAGAAACTACTCCATATATATATATATATATATATATCTGAATATTGTTAAAGTGCGTATCTTAAGGAGATAATTAAAAGCAGAGGAGAATCAAGGGTGTCTCCATGTTCAATGTCAAGTTGTCAACCAACAAAAAAAGTGTAGTAATTCACTAATTCCAGTGTCAGCTAAAGTGATGTGGCCATAAAAAAACAAGCATATGTCATAGTACCATATGTCATCGCTTACATACGTATGTAGCGGTATTATATAGAGTCAAAGAATTATTGAAATACATACTATATATATATGGCTCGATCATCCATTGTCACCCAACAATCCAATGAAAATGTAGTTGATATCCAACCGGCTAAATTTGTCTGACACGTGATTGGTTAGGAATATTCACGTGATACTCGGGCAGCCTGTAATAATTCCCAAGGAGGGAGGAAGGGAAAAAAGTAGGCTACTGACTTTAAAAGGTTCGCTTCTAGCAGTTATAGTTGTATTCAATTTTAACACATTTAAATCCACATATACCAGAAAAATACATTTAGAATCCTATTAAATGTTAATTTCTGCCCTTTAATATCTTTGTCAAACTCAACCAAATTCTAGCGATTCTACTTTCTACAACAACTTAATTACCCCGCTTTTTATATCCATATTATCTATGTGACATTTGATGAATATAATTATCAAAATATATCTTCTGATGAGAATTCAAGGATCAATATATGTAATGTAATGTAATGAGACGGGTACAAATTAATGAAACTTAGCAATATGAGAACTAAAATGAAATCATTTGTCAGGATTTTTTTTTAATATGTCCAATACTTATTTAGATGTGGTAGCGTCATTCTTAGATTGCATGATACAATGGTGATTTGACCTAAAATTAAAAGCCCAAGACGTGAAATTCGAACATACGGAATAATTTTTACATTTATTGAGGGGGCGAACCCAGTCGGCCGAGACACTGATCCTATCCCATTTTTTCTACGAGAATTGTTTATATTTTTTACTCTTGGTATTATATACCTTTATTAAGTATGCAAAGTTCGTACAATGATTTACTCTCCTATCCGAACACCCAGGGCCCGTTTGGCGGGTGGAGAGAATGGGAGTGAGTGAGATAAAGAGTCTTAGAGCTAGAGCATGAGTCTCTGGAAACGCTAAATTCAAAACCTATGCTCCAAGATCCTCTACGAAGTCCTCGGCAGTTGAGAGGCCCAGGAAGCCATTGCTTCGGACCCCAAAATGACCCGGGCCCCAAATGTTTAGACCCCCCTTATGCGTTAGGAAGCATTCTAGTTTGTAAACACGCCCCAGATCCCACCTCCAAGGACCCAAAACAGCAAAACAGATCAAGGGAATAGCGGTTGAGGTTACAAACTAGACCCAAAACAGGGGAACAAAACAGAATGAAAACACGACTCTGTACAAGGAATACATCAAAGCAGCTACTATGGTTGAAGTACATACAAAGGAATACCCAAACACCCTACAGATATTCACATTATCAACAGATTTAGGAATCTTCCTCAAGAAAGCATACACGCGCGAACCACGTCCATCACTTGTTGCACCAGCGTAGCAGAATCAACATCGAGAAATATCCTCGAAATCCTTTCTTTCCATATGGAGTAGACAGCAGCAGCAATACACACTTTATGAATGGAGTGGGCAGCAGCAGCAATATTGTTGCATGTAAGTCTACTTGGTTACGTGCTTAATTATTGAAGTTTACTTTTATCGAACACATGTACGACACAATAAATTGTTCAAAGAACCAGGGACGGAACCAAAATTACCCTAAGATGACGGTGTTTCTAAAACTGCTGTTTTTAGTAACTTTTACCGGCAGTTTTTAAAATTACCGCTAGAAAAAGGAGAATATACTGTTGTTTTTAATACCGGCGGTTTATTATCGCCGTTTATAATATAAATAATGTTGTTTATCCTATTTGGGCCAAAATGTGGGTTAGCCCAGTTTGTAACATGCGCCCACGAAGATCTGGTGGTCCTGGGTTTGACTCACGGGGAAAGCAAAAAAATTTTACCACCATTTTATTTCTGGCGGTAACTTTTTGTTTTTTCGACAATTGCTTTACCGGCTGTTGTTAGTATTACCGGCGGTTTTTTGACTATTTCCAGCGGTTTTTTAATCCCGCTAAAAGGTAAAATTTGGTGTAGTGATTGTTAGATTTCTTGAAACCCAACTGAAAAAGTATATGAATTGATTGGATGCTTTGCAATCTCAGGGTCATCAGGTTTTTGCATGCTCCAATTTTTCTTTGTTCCTTTGCATCTGATATAAGTGTCTTCTATAAGGGACCAATTTCTGCTGAAGTTAAGTTGCTTGACTACAAAATTTAAGCCCGCTTTTTCCTTCTGAGTTTGTTTGTGTGTAATCTCTCTGAATGAGTGTATCTCTTCGGCATCATTTCAAGTCCTAGTTAACAGTTCACTTTATTCTGAATTTTTCATACAGAGACGAAAGGCAGGGTGATCCATTATCACCATTTCTCTTTGATGATTTAACAAGAGGAAATACCGCTAATTGTCACGGGATGAGAAAACTACTCCATAATGAGTAAATATTTCTAGATATTACAGTAATTGTTATTCGTAAAATATTCTAAGTTACAGAGAGGAAGAACATGGAAGAGAATACAAGACAAAGAAGCCATGGGAGAACTTACTTTGCTTAAGAAGGCTCCACTAGGAGTAAGTTACAGCAACGATTTAACTCTCCCTTAACTGATCTTCTCTCTTAGCCAAGCACTTAAGCTTGCAGTTAACCTACCTAACTAAAGCTATTTCTCATCTACATGATGTTACAGCTATCCTGAGTTGAGGTTGAACCAGAGCCCAACATAGAACTTGAGGTGATCGCGCCACATGATCTGACGTATTTCTGCAGCGGCACGTGAGTATCAATGGCCTTATGGTCCATCCACATGCCCCTCTCATCACACTGGAAGTTAAAAAACTTGGGGCATTCTACTTGGTGCAAGTAAATTAACTTGGGAAATAATGTCCTCAATTCTCTCCAATGTAACTCTAAGTTGCTCAAGTGCTTCAACTGCAATATCTCCACGGTCAACCGCTCCGCTTGATGTTTCTGAATTTCGCCAAGATCACGTAGTTGCCCTCCTCTAATGTAGAGTTTCTTCAATTCCTTAACTTTGCTAGGCATCAACCAATTGGTTAGACTCGTCATAGGAAAACACTCAAGGTTTAGTTTTTGCAGTCTCGGAGGAAGCGTAGCAAATTGAAATGCTTCTATGATGACTTCAGCTCGAGCTTGTAATCTTCCCCATGATATTGTCAACTTTTTTAGGCCCTCAAACCTTTCTAAGCACTCCAAGTCTTGCATACTAAGAAGGTCTTTAACACTTATGTGTATGTTAAGTTTTCTCAACTTCTGCAATCTTGACAAATCGCGCAGAGTACATGATTCTTTGTTGTTATTGAAATCTCCAATCAAGAACCCCTTAAGGATTTGGAGATTTGATAGTTGAGCTAGACTCTTGGGCATGTTTTCTAAAGAGTAACACTCGGACATGTCCAAATGTGTCAAACTCTTGAGCAAACCAATCTTGTCAGGAATAACCTCAAGATTATAACAAGCTCGGAGAACTAAGATCATCAAATCATTGAGTTTTGAAATGAATGCGGGAAGCTCTGTAATTATAGAAATTCCTCGAAGGCTGAGAAAAGTTAACTATTTCAGCTTATTCAGTCCGTGGAGAATTTTGGCGTTTGCTAGTTCAATGTGGTGCGTAACTGAGCTCTGTCACCTTCCAAGATTAAGACTTCGAATATGCTTCATATTCTCAAGTATTTCAGGATTGAAATTAATAATGGCCTCACCAACATTGATCAGACATGATGACTGCCTAATTAGACTGCCAACAGATGCATGATCCAAATCAAAAGTGTCATTTGAAGTAAATCCTCTACGTTTAGCTTCTTCGTATAAAGAAGAACGAACATAAAGGCTCATCGTGCAACTGTCTGGCACCAAGGAGCAATTTTGGTAGATAGGCTCGACGAAGCCCTTTGCAATAAGCTCATCAAAGATCTTACCAGCATGAACTTCAACATCCCAAACGTACCCTTCAGAATGGAGATATTCAGAAATATATCCCTGCCCTATCCACAGGTAAATCAATGGCGTTCTCTTTATGGTTGCCATTGGTGGGAATTTGAAGAAACATGACAAATAACAACGCAATGGCTCAGGAAGGTCGCAGAAATCTTTCAATAGGCCATCAAATTCACCAGTGTGCGCAACCTCTGGCTCCTTGTGGAAGAAGTGCGTCATTCCATCCTCGGCCCCATTTATATTATCCCAATTCTAATGATGTGGGTTGGAATCGGCAGAACGGATTTTATTATGCGAACGAATATAGACTTTCAGCTTTGCAATGGCCTTTCGTAGTTCTTTTTTCTCAGAGTTGGCTTTTTGTAGCTTCTCTGAGTCTCTCTCACTACTCGGTAATATTTGCAACTCCTTGAATTTCTTATGGGCTTGGTTGATTTTCTCTTTCATATGGTGAATGGACTCCTCCGCCTCTGCAACGGCCGTATTTAGAAGGATGAGATCACTATGTATCATTTTAGAAGTGGGGGAAAGAGCTCCACCATGGTGATCGTCTTTGTTGGTGGCCAAAGGAATCATTTCAGAAGAGGGGGAAGGAGCTCCACCGTGGTGGTCGTCTTTGTTGGTGGCCAAAGGGATCATTTCAGAAGAGGGGGAAGGAGCTCCACCGTGGTGGTTGTCTTTGTTGGTGGTTGCACTGCTTGAAGCAGCATTGTGGATGATGATGTTCTCAAGCGTTTTCGGTTTGGAACCACAAAAATTGGCCTTCAAGTTTGCTACCAAAAATTGCGATGACCACTTAGATTTGATGGTTGGAGTCTCGACCGTTTTGGGTTTGGAACCCACACCTGAACCTAACACCTGAACATGGTATAAATCATAAACATAATACAAACAATTTACAATCAAAATAATGCCAACAACATCGTACTATTGTAACATGAAACTCTCAAACAAAGAAGATCTAACCGTCATTAATAACTTTGCATCAAAATTAACTCAAACCATCAATTTACGATCCTTTAAGAATTGTGTATGTCATATAGTACATAAATCATCTGGGTAAGACACATGCATCCGGTACAGATCCGGACACCAATTGTGGAGCCAAGATTTAAATTTGGGAATGACACTTTTCAAATGAAAAGCCACTTTTGTTGTTGCATGTTGGCGACAAAAGTGTGAAGGAAGGTTAGGTGTATATTCAAGAAAAATTGGACCAACTCTTCTGTGGTATTCATTGGAAGCCATTGAGATATCATTGTTATGATCTAACCAGTTCGATATTGAAAAGAATTTTTTACATTGTTGGTGAAAAAAACGGATTTATTCAAATACCAATAGGTGCCTAACCAAAAACAATTTTGGCTTAAAATTGATCCCACACGGGGCACGTGGTAACAAACCGTATAGTACACGTGGTCCCACGGGGCGAATGTGGGACGCACATAAATTGGACAATTCCATATAAACATGTATCCAAATGTGTGCATGGAGTCTACGTATGTGTCATTTTTTAACGTCATTTTTATGAATCACTAATTTCCATATCGAGAATATTAAAAATGGACATTGGAATCATCAAAACGAAACCGTAATTGACTCTATTGTCCTACGTAACAATCGTATTTTAGAGAAAATGAGAATGAGAATTTGATTTACTAATTGGATAAGACAAAAAAAGAGGGGATAGAAGTTGACCTTGAGCTGGATTGGTGCAGAATCTGGGTCTTGAAGTGAATGCAAACTGTGGACTTTGGGTGCCACAAATACACCAATTGCAGTAATGTATCTACCATCAGTACGTCCATGAAATCCACCAAAGACTCGACCTTCTATTGGAATGGACTCAGAATAATGACCCGATCTCGAACCAAAAGGCCCATATTTGTTCCGATTTGTGTTGAAACACAGAGTTGTGATTCTCACTTTTCCATGGAAGTAATCGCATGTCAGGCTTATGGACGAGAGTTGCTCTTCTGAATTGTCGATGCAGAACTAAACAAATGCAGGTATAAATTAGGACTTTGTGGGTGGCATAAAAAATGAAAATAGATATCCTCTGAAGTTCCTGTAGTTTTTGTTAAATAATTGATCACTTGACTATTCATCTCGACAGTAGAGATCAATTTTTTTTTAAAAATAGCTACGGAAACAAACTAAAGTCCACAAATCCAAACACAGAGGTATCCAGACCGGTCCAAGACTTTTGCGGGATTCAAGTGCATCGGATGGATTCAGATACATCTCTGTCCAGGTCTGTGAATAAGCTAAAATAGGGTCGCACCGTTTCAGTTGTACAGCCATCAGTACAGCCAAATTTCTCAGAGCTTCCTATAACGAGGCCATCACAGCTCCTACTTCGGAATAAGATTGAATTAATAGCTTTTCCATAACCAATGCTTATATGCATTATAGGGCCATCGACCACGTAAGCCCAATCTACACCATCTTTCCCTCCCCATGGCCCTAAGGACATCCATCCTTCTTCACTGCTAATCTTGCCCTGCATGTTCACACAATCTATTACATCCTTCTCTTTCGAAAAAAATAACAAAAAATTATGACAACATTAATTGACACATTTTATAATCTTTTAAATAAAATTTTAACACTCCCTCCAAATTTTGATCTCAATGTCTAATAGACAACGGCCAAAACTTTCATAAACTTCAATTAAACACCTAAATTGTGAAGTCCTTATTTAATTATATAACCCTATCTTTGTCTAATACGAGTATCGATATTCTATTCTATTTATAAGGGAAAATGACGGCCGAGAACGTGTTTTGATAATTAATACCCGCTAAGGACAAGGTAAGAACATTTGTTAATGCTGAAAATGTCATTGACTGATATTAATTATCAAAACACGTCATTGGCCGTCATTTTCTCTATTTATAAAGGGGAGCCCTCTTTTTGTATGGAGTTTTTTTGTGACGCGCATATTTGATGGGGGAAAAGGCTTCTCGCCAATCAGTTCTAATATATATATATGCTTTACTCCCACCCTGCAATTTGGGTTTTCACGGCACGAGCAATGTTCATTTTTTAGAGATCATCAACAACATTAACTATTCCAAAGTCACAAAAATCGATGCCCATTGATACCTATTTGCAATTCATTTATTATTGTAAAAATGGGTTCAGCAAAATGGAATCAAATCAACCAATTCTATTTTTACAATAGGCAAATTCATTTTAAAATGGTATTGATTTTGGAAAATGATAGTGCCTAAAGTAATTTTGTTAGTGCCAAAACTGTAGTGTATGAAAGTCTTGTACACTGCACATGGTAAAAGTCTTTTATACACTACAATTTTGGGCATTAACAAATTAAATCAATTTTAGCATTAGCAATTTTTCTAATTTTCCACTCAATCAATGTTCTCTCTTCAAAATAAACAATTTTGGTCATTAAAATGAACCTCGCTCGTGCTGGAAATAACCAAACAGTACAGTGCAACCCATTTCTGGTGGTTTGTTTGACACTCCCATACCTGAAGCTAACACTTGAACATGGTAAACATGTATAAATCATAAACATGAAACAAACAATCTATAATCTATTTCAAAATAATGCCGACAATGTAATATGAAGCTCTAAGCAAGTGTAGATCTAAAATTCATTAATTACTATCAAAATTTTCTTAAACCATGAATTAACTCTCTAACCATGCCTTTAAGAAATTTCCATCTCAAATAGTACTCTAATGAACATTTGGGTGTTGCATACATCTGGGTATAGATCCCTACACATATACATCCAGAATCGTACGATGCACGTGGTCCTACGCGGTGGTGAATGTGGGACGCACATAGATCATAAAACTCCAAACAAATTAACCTTAATTTTTCGAGATATTTGAATGGAGTCTGAGTACATAGCATTTTCAAAAGTATGTACTTTTTTTTAGATGACTACAGATATATATATCTAACTCGGTTTCACGTGACTTTTGTGAATCAATAATTTGCATGTCAAGAATCTTAAAAATGGAGGTTGGGGACATCACAACAAACCCTAACAGAGTTACAGACTTCATTCTCCTACATAACAATCTTATTAGAAATAAAATGAGCATGAGAGTTTTGATTTACTAATTGGATATGATAAAAAAAAAAAAAGGATAGAAGGTGACCTTGAGTTGGGTTGGCGCATAATCTGGTTCTTGAACTGAGTGCAAACTATCCAAGTTTTTCTCTGAACTAGGCAAATTATTGACTTTGGGTACTACAAATATGCCAATCGCAGTAAGATAGCTTCCAATTCCACCACGTCCATGAAATCCAACGATGATTCCACCTTCTATTGGAATGGATAGAGAAGAAGCACCCGATCCCGAACCAAAAGGCCCATATTTGTTCCCAACATTTGTTTCAAGACAGAGAGATGTGATTACCACTTGTCCATGGTAGTCTCCGTATGTCAGGCTTATGGACCAGAGTTGCTCTATTGAACTATCGATGCAGAACTAAACAAGTGCAAGTACAAATTATGAGTTTTTTGGGACGCATAAAAAAATAAAATAAAAACATCTGAAATTATTGTAGTTTTTGGTTAAATAATTCGCTTGCCTATTCGTCTAGACAATAAATATTAAAAATATTTTAAAAATGATGTGGTAAAAAACATAAGGTGCAAAAAACTGGACAGAGAGATGTCTGGAACCGTCCATGGGATGGTGGGACGCTTGTACATTGGATTATTCGGATGGATCCACAAACATCTCTTTCCAGGTCTTTGAATAAGCTAAAGAGGGTCACACCGTTTTAATCAGATTGCCACCAGTACCATCAATCTTTTCAGAGCTTATGACGAAGCCATCAGGGCTCCTAGTTTGGAATAAAATCGAATCGATAGCTTCTCCATAACAAATACTTATCTGCATTATGGGCCCATTGGGTTTGTAAGCCCAATCTACACCATCTTTCCCTCCCCATGGCCCTAAAGATATCCATTCTTCTTCATAGCTAATCTTGCCGTGCACATTCACACAATCTATTAGTTTTATTGGCTCAATTTTTGTTTTCGGCAAAGATTTTTAATATTTTAGTTGTACTCCAAGAAAGTATGGTATATTTCATTGACCCCTTAAAAACTGCACCAGTGCCCTATTGACTGTCAGAAGGCTTGAAATTTCTCCCTTAAGTCTCTAAAAGTACAAAAATGGCCGCTTAATGTGTCTGACTTTCTCTAGCAAAATAACTCTTTGTATCGATCATAGATCTATAGTCAATTATTTGATTGCTCTCATTTTTCAACAGAAAATTTATTGATTTGTGATATGTGTTGTAACATTTAGAACTTTAATTTCCAATTTAGTTGTAAGGCATTTCATTGTATAGTTATGATATTTTCATATTTATCTTAACTTAAAATAATATTGTGCTTGACTTGGAAAAGTATTTTTAACTTATGATTATTAAGTGCCCCTCCAACAGGTAGGTCTTGTATTTGCAAGTACCAGTAGTAGAAGAGTAATTTTACTCTTCGAGGCTCTCTCAATGCATTTCTTCTCCTGTTACAAGACATATCCGAAAATTTTCTTCAGCATTCAAAAAAAAAAAAAAAAAAGTGACCCTTCTGTCTTTAATTTGTGGTTCTGTCACTGTGCGCATGCATCCTGAATTGTAGTTCAATTCAGACTCCTTTTGACGATCAAAATGATTAATTTTGTAACACTTGTCAAGAAGATTAGTTATGAGAAATAATGTTGGTTGGTTCAATATAGTTGCATTGAGCAAATAAGTACCTTCCGGTCATTTGTTAGACACACCCATACCTGAACCTAACATCTGATCATGGTAACATGTGTAAATCATAAACATAGTACAAACAATTTATAATGAGAATAATGCCGACAATGTGACATGAAACTTTTTTCTAACTTAAAGTCTTAAACCATGAATCTACGTGCCTTAAAAGAAATGCCTCAAATGGCTCTCATGAGTATTTGGGTGCAACACATACGTCTGGGTACAGGTCCGGACACGGATATATTCGGAACCGTAAGATACATGTAGATGTGGTCCCACACGTTGAATGGGGTCCAACAGTACAGACACAAATCAGATAGTTCTAGACAAACCTTTGTCCAGATATGCGAAAGGAGTCTGAGTACATCACATTTTTTAAAATACATACAATTTGTTGAGATGACTACCGATGTATCTACTTGTGTTTTACGTGTTTTTCATGAATCAAAAATTTCCACATTGAGAATCTTAAAAATGGAAGTTTAGATCATCAAAATGGAACCCTAACAGACCCCATTCTCCTACGTAACAAACTTACGAGAGAGAAAATGAGCATGAGAATTTGATTTACTAATTGGATAAGAGAAAAATAGAGGAGATAGAAGCTGACCTTGAACTGGGTTGGTGCATAATCTGGGTCTTGAATTGGGTGCAAACTTTCAACTTTTTTAACTGAACTGAGCAAACTATTGACTTCGGGTGCCACAAATATACCAATTGTAAGAAGGTATTTATCAACCCGTCCATGGAATCCAGTGATTACTCCACCTTCTACTGGAATGGACACTAAAGAACCATTCGTTCCCGGACCAAAAGGCCCATATTTGTTTCCAATATTTGTTTCAAAACAAAGAGATACAACCCAATGTGACCCAAGGAAACTTTCGTGTGTCAGGCTTATGGACGAGAGTTGCTCTACTGAACTCTTGATGCAGAACTAAACAAGCACAAGTATAAATTAGGTCTTTGTTCAGGACACAAATCATTGTGTTTTTTGTTAAATAATCCACTTGCATATTTGTCTTGACAACGAAGAAATAATCCACTTGCCTATTTCTCTCAACAATGAAGATTAAAAAAAATTCTAAAAAAGAAGTTATGGACAGAAACAAAAGTTCCCAAATTCGGACATCGAGGTGTCAAGAACCGCTTGTTGTGTGTGGGACCATGTGCATCAGATGGATCCAAATATCTCTGTGAATAAGCTAAAGAGTGTCTTACCGTTCGAATCACATCGTGAATAGTAGCGCAAGAGCCAATTTTTGCGGAGCTCCCAAAAACGCCGTCACAGCTTTTACTTTCGAATAAGATTGAACGGATCATTGCTTGGTCATGGCTAATAGTTATGTGCATTATAGGCCCTTCGGGCATGTAAGCCCAATCTCGACCATCATTCGTTCTCCCCCATGGCCCCAAAGATATCCATCCTTCTTCACCTCTAATCTCGCCCTGCACATTCACACAATCTATTACAACATAGTAATTTTTCCAAAATAGAAAAGTCACATCTATTACAGCCTTCATTGGCACATTTTATTTATATTATACATGTATGTATGTCAGAGAGAGAGAGAGAGAGAGAGAGGAGGGGTAGAAATTGTTTACCATTGGAACTCTTGGACTCCCTTGGTGCCTTTTCGGATAAATTCAATTCAATCGGGTAAAGAGACTGAAGGGTTGGATACTGGTGATGATGAGCGTTGTTGGGTGGTCGTAGACTTTAGATGATGGTCGGTGAAACTCTGGTTTGAAGAAGGTCGTGATTTTAAAGATAGCTTCGGACGTGTACGGAATCTGGAAACTCACGTCATATTTCCCTTCCGATTTCGATGGAACGCACTAGAATCGTCTTCCCGAAGAGCTTGATGGCTGGACCTTTGGTCGTGATTGGAGTTCAAAATTGTGGGCGATGGTGCAGTAATTTCTCTTCTGATAAGATTGCAAGGATCAATATGTAATGACACGGTAACGAAACATAGCTATATGAACACTAAAACGAATCATACATATGATAGGAAAATTCTTTAAATACAAAAAGTTTGGCTAATTTTTCAGTGCCAGGTGAGCACCGGCTATGAGGTGCCGAGCACTATCTCGGCCGTCCAAACATATTTTGGACGGCTCAGATCTGTTTGGGTAACTTTTAAGTATAAAATTATCAAAACACCCCCTCAAGCCCTAACAGATCTGGGCCATCCAAAATACTTTTGGACGGCCGAAATACGTGCTCGGCACCACGTGGCCTGTGCCCTCCCGGCACTGAAAAATTTCTTCATTGTGGGAAGATACATATTATGTTTACAGTATAATATACATCAGTGCATGCTTGAAATTCTTGTGTAAACTCTATTGGTATATAGTGTGAGCTGGAAATCATTAAATTAGAGATTTCATAAACAAATCAAATGGAAGTCAATGTGCAATAAATAAATAAGGGAGAAAAGGGCCTTTCCATGTGACAAATCTTGATGTGGTTTGTTCCGTCTGAGATGAGATTTTCTTTATAATGTTTTAATATTTGGATAGTACATATGCCTCGAGGCAGTTTTTGCGAACTTCAAATTACAAATTCAACTACAGATATTGTCTGACTGTGCATAGCTAGTGCATAGATCAGCGTATGGACCAACAAATAATTTGATCCATTCATTAATTTTGAAATCATATTTTGAGTTGGCTTGCTAAAAATATAGCTCAATTGAATATTTGTAAATATGTTTAATTTTGCTTGAAAATTCATTCAGATTCCAGAATCCTAAACCCTAAATGAAAATTTGAAAAATTAGATCAAGTATTTTTACAAGTAGGCCATTTAAAAATTTATTTATGGGTTACCAGTTAGTTTTTTTTTTTTTTTTTGCCACAGCGATATACATCAGCGGGGATTAGTGAAGGTGTTAGAGTTAGCACGGGGAGACCAGAAGTTATCCATAGCCCTGGCCCCCTAAAGGGCCTACCCCCTATGGGGGTCGAACCCAAGGCCTTCCACAAAAAGGAGGCAATGACTTACCAACTACACTAAACAGTGATTGTCAGGCTTGTCAGGCTACCAGTTAGTTGGTCAGCGGGAATCTCACATGATGATATGCTTTGTCCATCTCATGCGGGTCAATTTTGGCTACCAGCATCTCATGCGGGTAAAAAGCCGATTTGTATATATGGATCACAGCGGGTCAAAATATATATATATATATATATGGATCACAATCTGCTATGGGTACACCACTTGGTGTGCACCATATGCACACGACGTTCGGAGGGACCACAAAAATGATCGAAGCCACCAAATATGTTTAAAATATTTTTTTGAATGATCCTTGTAAAAGATCAGCTCATCCAGATATCGGTGATAGCTTGATCGCTTCTTGCCTCAATTTACTGT
Organism: Rhododendron ferrugineum; assembly: GCA_025642025.1. NCBI lineage: Eukaryota > Viridiplantae > Streptophyta > Magnoliopsida > Ericales > Ericaceae > Rhododendron > Rhododendron ferrugineum. The sequence goes on from JAOTQK010000004.1 coordinate 4,194,933, forward strand.
CAGCAAATTGAGCAAAGAATAGATCAAACCAAGCCCTTCCCGATCATTTTTTTGCTAATTACTTGAGAGTTTCCTTAAAATCACGTTCTAATCACATTGAGCGGCTCGGATCATCAAAATTCGATTGTGAAAGGGGATGTGCAGACCGATCCCGATTTTGTTTAAGTCAGGACGTCTAGATTTTGCTTCGGTCCGCACCTCCCATTTTCCAATCGAATTTCAATGATCCGAGCCGCTCAATGTGATTAGATAGTGCTTTTAAGGGTACCCGCGAGAAATCAGCAAAAAAAATGACCAGAAAGATCTTAATTTGAGCAGTTTTTTATTGAAATGTTCAATAAAAAACTGTTCAGATGGAACCCTTCTCGGTCATTTTTTTTGCTAATTTCTCGCTAAAATTCTTAAAAATCATGTTCTGATCACATTGAGCGGCTCGGATCATCGAAATTCGATCGAGACGCTATTTAACGGAGCCTTTAACGAAATCTGTTAATCATTCGGACGAAAAGGAGTGTTTTGATTGATGGAAGATAACGTTGGGAGTAAAATTAATTTTTAAGGTTGGGAGTCTAATTGAAATTTAGAGTAAAGGTTGGGGGTATTTTGAAAATTTCCCACCCTTTTTCTATGATAACTTTGAATCCATCTCAATGAACTGACTAATCTGAAGAACTATAATCCCACTGTCTACGGGTCCAATTAAAATTGGGATAAAGCTGTGTGAACTGGCTCGACGCACCTTAATAGACAAAAACAACGCGCCCAACACTATTGTATGCTGCAGCCTGCAGGCCTGAAGATGTTAAGAGATATGTGCCAAAGCTGTTTATCATCGTCCCCGAGTCTCCTCACTTTCCTGGCATTGATCCTGGCTCTGACATCGGTAACAATTATAGAAGTTGCGGATTCATACCCAAGACATTATGTTGGAAGCTTGCTAGTATTATTTTGCACTGACCATGCCTTCAAGCTGAGTGAAAGGCGTTTCCATTGAACACAGGAGTCTTCGTTTCCTTCTCTGGTAACTCTTCTCTCTTATTGGTGGTTTTTGCTAGCCATTTTCCTGCTTAACGGCCCTCGTTAGTTCTTCGTAACCCTAATTTGGTCACTGGATCGAGTGCGGGTCGCATTAATGTGTTGAATAAGAGTTCTAGTCTGGGTTCGGGTTCTATTGATTCGAATAACTCTGAGAGTATTCTTGATCGATTGGAGAAGGCTACGGTAGAGTCTACGAATCACTTGATCATAGATGATATAGATGGGCCAACTGCTACGCAGATTAAAACTTTGAATGCTGAGGTTCAGTATCTCCGCAAACATTTGGAAGCTAAACCTAATGTGTAGTATCGAATCTCAGGATCCTACTGGTAGTGGTACTAAAGTGGTTCACCGTCCCCCTTCTTGGACTGAGTTGGTTACTCAGAATTTTGGTACTGCTCGTATGGAGCTATCCTATCATCCCTGAGGCGAAATTGGTTGTTTGCCCACCTGAGGAGGTTATTGAAGCTGGTGTATCGCAGTGGGCTGGTTTGTGTGTGGACTATTTTCTCAATAAAGAGTTGCCATATCTTGTTGTTAGTAACATTGCTTTTCGGATTTGGAAGAAATTTGGTATTGAGAAGGTCACGTCAAAATGAGCAAGGGTTTTACTACTTTAAATTTCACAAGAGGGTGCTCCTAGCAAGGTCATTGATGCAGGTCCATGGCATTTTGGTGGCGAGCTCCTTGTTCTTAAAAAATGGACTCCGCAGATGCAATTAGTGAAAGATCAGCTAGCTCATGTTCCTGTATGGGCTCAATTTTGTAATGTACCCCTTGAAAGAGAAAAAGGATGAATTTAGAGCATTTGAGCACTGAAATTGTACTATTAATGGAGTATTGCTCAACACTATAAAACACTTAAATATAAGTTATTGTCACGAAATAAGAAAAACTACTCCATAATGAGTACATATTTGTGGATATCAATTGTTTATTTGTGAAATAATCTAAGTTACACAGAAGAAGAACAAGAAAGAGATACAAGATAAAGAAGCCAGGGGAGAACCTAGGTACCTTGCTTGGGGAGGGCTCCACTTGGAGTAAGTTGCAGCCAAGATTATCTAACTCACTTAAAAATCTGTTTCTCATCTACTGGACTGGACAAATGTTTGAATCACCCTGAGCTAAGGTTGGACCATAGCCCGACATAGAACCTGAGCTGATCATGCCGCTAGTTAATTTTAATATCCTAGACCAACAACCCCAGTACAAACACCAGAAAATTATTTAAGATGCCAAGACAATTTACCTTCTTTCCTTCCCTCAGCTTTTGCCTAACCATGGCCCTTCAATAGGAGAGCCCGGGATCAGAAACACTTGCATCAAAACAGATCCTGATTATCAAAAAAAATCTAAGAAACAGGAGTGGAGAATCTGAGATGGGTTTGATGATGGATCCGCGGCTTTTTGGAAATGGACGAACGTGATACACAATGAGAGCTGTGTTTTTTTTTTTTTTTTTTCCCAAGACTATTTGTAACCTTTCTTCTTAAGTTTTTTGTTTTTGCCAGTTTTATAGTTCGTTCATCTTCTTCTTCCTTTTCAAGTTTGTCTTGTTCATCCAAACGCCCCTCTCGTCACATGGGAAGTTAGTTAACTCGGGGCATTGTACTTGGTGCAAGTAAATTAAATAGGGAAATAATATACTCAGCTGGCTCCAATCAACCTCTAATTCGTCCAAGTACTTCAAATTCAATATCTCCACGGTCCACGGCTCCACTTTCAAATTCAATATCTCCTTCAAATTCAATATCTCCCCAGTCCGTGGATGCACTTCAGGTTCCCAAAATTGGCCTAGATAACATAGTTTCCCTCCTCTAATGTAGAGTTTCTGTAGTTCCTTAAGTTTGCCAGGCATCAGGCAATTGGGTAGACTTGTCATTGGGAAACATTGAAGGTCTAGTTTCTGCAGATTGGGAGGAAGTGTGGCAAAGTGAAATGCTTTTGTGATGACTTCAGGTCGATCTTGTAAAGAGCATCCTCCCCAAGATATTGACAACTTTTTCAGGCCTACAAACCTTTCTAAAAACTTCAAGTCTTGCAGTCTGGGAAGGTCTTTCACTCTTATGTAGATGTCAAGTTTTCTCAACTTTTGCAGTCCTGACAAATCGCGCAGAGTACACGAATGTTTTCCGTCATTGAAATCTCCAATCAAGAATCCCTTAAGGACTTCGAGGTCTGATAGTTGAGCAAGACTTTTGGGCATGTGTTCTAGAAAATAACACTCAGACATGTCCAAATGTGTCAAACTCTTGAGCAAACCAATCTCGTTGGGAATCCCCTCAAGATTATGACAAGCTCGGAGATCTAAGATCATCAAATCTTTGATCTCTAAAATGAATGTGGGAAGCTCCGTAATTGTAGAAATTCCTCGAAGGCTAAGAAAAGTTAAGCTATTCAGCTTATTCAGTCCGTGGAAAATTTTGGGGTTTGCAAGTTCAATGTGGTGCGTAGCTAAGCTCTGCCACCTTCCGAGATAAAGAGTTCGAATATGCTTCCTATTCTCAAATATTTCAGGCTCACAATTAACAATGGCCTCGCCAACATTGATCAGGCATGATGTGCGCCTAATTAGATCGCCGCAAACAGATGTAGGATCCAGATTAAGAGTACCATTTGATGTAAATCCTCTAATTTCAGCTTCGTTGTATAAAGACGAACGAACAGAAAGGCTCATCCTACAACTGTCTGGCACCAAAGAAAATTTTTGATAGATAGGCTCGATGAAGCCCTTTGCAATAAGCTCATCATGGACCTTGCGAGCATGCATTTCAAGATGCCAAACGTACCTATCAATGCCATCATAATTGACCAGCCGGGAAATATATCTCTGCCCTATCCACAGGTAAATCATCAGGGTTCTCTTTATGGTTGCCATTGGTGGGAACTTGAAGAAACAGAGCAAACAATCACGCAATGGCTCGGGGAGGTCATGGAAAGCTTCCAATATGCCATCACAATCACCAGTACTGTGCGCAACTTCTGGCTCCTTGTGGAAGAAGTGCATCATTCCGTCCTCAGCCCTGTTTATATTATCCCAATTCTTACGATGTAAGTTGGAATCGGCAGACCGGATTTTACTATGCGAGGGAATCTTGACTTTTAGCTTTGCGATGGCCTTCCGTAGTTCATCAGATTTGGCCTTTCGTTTTTTGGCAAAGTCGGCCTTTAGTAGTTCGTCAGAGTCTCCCTCACTAGTCTGCGATATTTGTAGCTCCTTGAACTTCTCATGGGCTCGGTTGATTTCCACATTCATATGGCACATGGACTCCTTCGCCTCTGCAAAGGCCGTATCAACGAGGATGAGATCACTGCAGATCAGTTTAGAAATGGGGGAAAGAGGTCCACCGTGGTGGTCATCTTTGTCGGTGGTTAAAGGGATCTGGCACTTCAGCTTCGCGATGGCCTTTCCGAGTATGTCAAAGTCTCTTCCATTGCTCCCTAATTTTTGTAGCTCCTCGAATTTCTCACTGGCCAGGTTGACTTGCACATTCATATGGTTCATGTACTCCTTCATGAGGAGGAGATCATTACGGATCATTTCAGAAGAGGGGGACGGAGCTGCACCATGGTGGCCATCTTTGGTGGTGGTTGCACTGCTGAAACCAGCATTGTGGATGATTTTATCAAGCTTTTTGTGTTTGGAACCCACACCTGAACCTAACACCTGAACACGGTATACATGTGTAAAAAATAAACATAATACAAACAACTTATAATCTATCTAATAAAACACAACGGTGTGGGCCTCCACACAAACACAAACACATCCAATGACTGAAATTCATTTGATCCAAAGGTTGTGGTGCATCTTCCTATATTCCCAGTAAAGTGCCCATGATTTTAGTCTAAATTACACAACTGCCATCCCTCTTCCTTTCACGTTTTAAATTTCAGATTAAAAAAAAAACCCCTCTCAGATAGATGCCTCTCTCTCTCTCTCTCTCTCTCTCACTACCGTTTCCCCTTCCCACCTCCGACGAAAATCCACCACCGCCTCTTTCCTCTTCTCTTTCTCTCTCCCCTTCCTACAAAACCTTAGCCCTCAAACGCCTCCTCTCTTCTTCTCCTCCTCTCCCCTCCCACACCAACCCTAGCCACTCCGACACACCACCACCACCGCACCTCTTAGCACCACCAGCGGCGCCACTCCCACCACCAGCGCACCACCATGAGGTATCTCTCTCTCTCTCTCTCTTGATCGATCGAAAGGGCTAACCCAAGTGTTCTATCAATCACATGCTCTGAGTTTGTGTGTGTATGTGTACAAAGTGTTTGATGAAATGCCTGTGAGAAATGTTGTGTCGTGTACGAAACTGCAGTTATAGCTTTCAGGTGCCGCAGCCGTGATGCTGTCCCCATCGCGAGATTGTAATCCCATTATCGATTTATTTTCAAAATGTACCATTAATTAGGATTGTCCTGAGATTGAAAACCCATTATCGATTTATTTTCAAAACAGTTATGTCCTGAGTTTGGGGTCGTTTTTTCGTGACTGGGTTTTGTGTACTTTTGAAGTCGAATAAGTGATGAATGTCGAACTCGGACCGAGCTACGTGGATGAAATTG
>JAOTQK010000004.1:4200642-4211103 GCA_025642025.1 Rhododendron ferrugineum
GGTTTGTCACTAAAACTAATTTCCATGCTTTTTATGGGTCGGTTAATTTCAGGGGAGGTAGGATTTCGGTTTGAGGGGGCCGAACAAGGAGATAAGTCTTAATTCGAAACAAATTAGTCTTTTATGTCATAGGAGTATATCTTTTGTGGCATAGGGATGGCAGCAGCACCTCGACTACCAGAAATAGGGACAGCTGCATAGCCACCAATGCTGTGGTGCTTCCGGGGCCCCTTCGATGCGGGCATTATATATCGATCTCGATCATCAACTGTCTCTTACTTTGCCTATGATGCCAATGCTTTCTTTGTCGCCTTCTATTTATGCCCCTCCACTTCTGATTGATCTGTATATGGATCTGCGCCTGGAATTGGATAAGCTTCTGGGTCAAGCTTATCATCTCATTGGACTCTTTCTTTCTGTTTTAGTAAGCTCTCTTCCCCCTTGCAAAGAGTTTCATACTCAACAAGACTCTTTTTCTCCAAATCATGGAGTAATGGATCATTAGGATGACTTCTCAATTGTAGCTTGTAGCTGAACAGCACATGAACTTATTCCTTACCAGCACTTTTTTTTCCCTATGGACACCCTCAGTGCCTCTCTGTCTGAGATCAACTTAAGTAGCAGTAAAGCTAAACTTCTTCTGCTCCTCCACCCAAGGGGTTTTTTGGGCTCTTGGAAAACCATTTCCAAAACTGAAGTTACCCATCATTATAACCGTTGGGTGACCTTTTTGTACCCGACTTTTTCATTACCATCTTTCCCAACGTTTGCAATCAATTTCATTTTTAAGACTCATGGACAAACACTCGAACACGGTAGAAAATTAGTTTTTTTCTCATCTTTTGTTGGGGCTCTAAGATCAGAAGCGTTGTGCTAGGAAATAGTGGCTTCTGGGGTTTAACCTTTCAAAATCACTTTGGTTTCGCATTACTGCTATGCATTTGTGTCCCATCATTTTACAGTCGTTCTTGATGTTAATTCATTTTTTCTCTTTCCAGGTAATTGTATGGGATAGGGGCAAGAGTATAATCGCCCTCTAATACTTTCATCATCATCAAGATTGGAAGCTTGCTTAGCGAGTGGTACGCTTTTTTTAGCTTTTTTGATTTCTCTGCTTTTGACCAGAGCTCTTTCTTCAATAACACTCCAATATGGTCTAAAATTAATTTGTAGGGGGGACTGGTTAGTTTTAAGGCACTTCGGCGGACTTTTTAGTTTTAGGGGACTTCGGCAGTGTGGGATTCATAGAGATTTTTTTTTTTTTTTTGGTCAATCGGCAAACATTATGATGATCACAACTAGGTTAGACACGGATACGGATACGGACACGGGGACACGAAAATTCTAATATAAAAAAATGGGGACACGGACACGGCGGGGGACACGCCACGTGTATATTTATTTATATAAATGTGCAAGACCCTTTCATCCGAATGGCCTTATTAAAATGTGTAGACTTCTAGCTATCATACTGCAGTGGGCATGAAGGGTGGTATCATGGCAAACTTTGCTCGATGAGTTGTAGAGATTGGATGAACACTCAAGGCATGTGCATGTTTTTTTGCCTTTGTAGTATTGCGGCATCATTAACAATGACTGACACCTTTCATATTTTTCTTGGTGGAAGTTCATATGAATTACTTGACTGAAATGATCAGGCCACCTACGTTAATAGGATACTATGATGCACGGACACGGACATGGACACGGGAATTCTAATCTAAAAAAATGGGGACACAGATACGGCAGGGGACACGCCACGTGTATATTATTCATATGAGTGACACGGCAGGGGACACGCCGCTAGCGACCATCTCAGGTCAGTGCTCGATTGGGGTTTTTTATTATTTGATCAAACCCCCCTCTCTCTTCAAAATACAAAATTGGGTACCTTTGAAACTCGAAAGACATCAAGGTCACTCATGTCATCGTAAGAAGGTTTGATTCAAGCTTACCACAAAAAAAAAAAATCCTTCAATCAGTTGTTCATATTATGTTCTTAATCACATCCCTTGCTACTAATTATTTTTTGCTGTCTATAGGGTATTTGGTCTCATTATGTATGCAAGTAATGTATGCAAGACTTTGTTATGACTGAATTTTTATATTGTTACAACTAGGCTTAGATAGTGGATGTGAAGAAGACTGTGCGCTAACTGGAGTGTATGTTTATGTATCTTTTGGCAGAAAGCTTTGAGCCATTGCCATTCGATGCTGTGATTGACACCGTGTTACTTTTTAGGTTCAAATGAGAATGATAAACTGCTCGACAAAGTAACTTCTATCAAATCATGGGGGCATCATAGGAGAGATTCTTCAAGGAAGCCTGTTTGCATATACAAGTTGATAGTTCAGCTGTTTTGAGTAATAGTCTTCACACCATTCTTCTGCATTGTAACTTTTCGTTGATACTATGGAACTGTACATTGTTGTTTGGCTTTCGTGCACTTTTTTTTAATGGTGTTGCATGGGGACTAAGTTTGCTTTGAAACACAAAAATTATTAGCAAGAATCCTTCTTCCTTGATGGTTTTAACGCTATTACAGTTTTCTTGGCCTGAGTTGGTGAGGAAGATCGGTGAATTCTATTTATTTCGGTGGGTTGCTTATGTGGTGGTTTGGTGGGTATTTTTTTCTTATAATTCTTTCGTCTTTTGTTTTCAGGTTTTGACCTCTATGGTAATGCGTGTTTGGAGACCGTAGCTCTATAATGATTCCCTCCTTAAGGTGATTTCTATCTGCGTTTGCCAAGGACCAAGGATATGAACCTTTCATTTCTCCAGTTCCACAGCTAAATTTACCATTGGTTGAGCCGCATGTTATGAATTTAGGTTGGCTTCTTTGTGGAACTGATGTGTAAAAACATGCAATTATGCCAGTGTCTTTAGTGTGAAATTAGCATTTGTTCTTTCCTAAAATGGTGTAATATTTTATTCAGTCATGTTTCAGTTTTGGTACCTTTTAGTCAGTCATATAATTTCTTTCTTTTTACAACAAGGCTTACGATTTCAATTTATCCGTAGGTAGTTGAATTGTAATAATCGGGGTCTAAATTGGTAGATGGGTTGGTTTAGTTATAGTTACGATTGATATGTTGAGTTATATCTCTCAAGTAGTTCTCTTTCGTGCCACTAAGAAGTGGAACAAATACTATACACTAATTCCAACGCAATGCGTAGTGCCGTAGGCACAGGCAAGCACTAGTCAAAATAATGCCATCAATGTCCTATTATTGTAACATGAAATTCTAAACAAATGAAGACCAAACAGTCATGAATGAGCATCAAAATTAACTTAAACCATGAATTTACGTTCCTTTAAGAATTGTCTATCTCATATAGTAACTCCAAAAAGTATTTGGGTAAGACACGAGCGTCCGGGTACAGATAAGGACTTAATATCGGGAGTAGCACTATTCAAATGAAAGCCACTTTTGTTATTGTGTGTTGGCCGCAAAAGTTTGAAGATAAAGGTTATGTGTATATTCAAATAATGAAATTTTGTCGTGGGCTTTTTTACTAGTAAGACGAATAAAATTATGGACCAAACTCTCTTGTGGTATTCAAATGAAATCCATTGAGATATCATTTTCATGACCTAAACCATTCATTTTTTAAAAGAAATCTTAACATTGCTTGGGTAAAATATGAATTTATTCAAATACAGGTAGGTGCCTAACCTAATTACGTTAGCATAGAAAAAAAAAAAGGCTTTAAATTGGGGTCGGGGGTGGCACCTACCCCCAACTATCTGGCTCCGCTCCTGCCTTACAAAGATATGTTCTGAACCGATCGATGCACGTGGTCACACAAGGTTAATTTTGAACGCACATAGATCAAACAGTTCCAGATAACCCCGTGTCCAAAATGGACGTTGGGTTCATCAAAATGAAACTAAAACAAGCCCCATTCGCCTTAGTAACAATTGTATGAGAGGAAAAAAATGAGCATTAGCATATTGATTTACTAATTGGAATACGACAAAAAGTAGAGGGGATGGAAGCTGACCTTGAGCTGGGTTGTCGCAAGATCTGAGTCTTGAATTGAGTGCAAACTATCAACTTTGGGTGCCACTAATATACCAATTGCAAAAAGGTGGAGGCCAACACGTCCATGCAATCCAGAGAGGACTCCATCTTCTATTGGAATGGACACAGAAGAAGCACCCGTCCTCGAACCAAAAGGACCATATTTCTTCAGATTTGTATTGAAACAGAGAGATATGATTGTCTTTTTTTCATAAAAGTATTCGTATGTCAAGCTTATGGACGAGAGTTGCTCTTCTGAAGTGTCGATGCAGAACTAAACTAGTGCAAGTTTAAATTAGGACCTTTTTTGGGATGCATAAAAAAATAAAAGTAAAAATCATCTGAAATTATTGTAGTTTCTAGTTAAAAAATTCACTAGTCTAATCGTCTCGACAATAAGGATTGAAAAAAATTAAAAAAGCTATGGCACAAAAGAAAGTGCACAAATCCGGACATAGAGGTGTCCGGAACTGTCTCATGTGCGTGGATCCCCGTGCATCAGACAAATCTAGATACGTGGATCCACGTGCATCGGACAAATCAAGATACATCTCCGTTCGGGTCTGTGAATAAGCTAAGAGGGTCACACCGTTTCAGTCGAATAGCCACCGGAACCGCCAAATTTCTTGGAGCTTCGTATAACACCATCGCAGCTTTTACTTTCGATTAAAATGGAATCGATGGCTAGTCCATAACGGATACTTATCTGCATTATAGGCCCGTCGACCTTGTAAGCCCAATTTACACCATCTTCCCCTCCCCATGGCCCTAAAGATATCCATCTTTCTTCACCGCTAATCTTGCCGTGCACAATTTCGCAATCTATTACAACCTTCTTTTCAAAAATAAAATAAAATATATTACAACCTTCATTGGAAACCGTATACCATTTGGACTTCTTGGTGCCTATTCCAGGAAATTCAGTTGTGTGAGGATTTATAGAGTATGCACGTACAGGTGTTTTGTAGAGTATCTTCTATTTTCTATTTATAAAGGGGAGCACTCTTTTGGTGTGGACATTTTCGTGATGCTGGCTCATATTTTGATTTTTCCAATATTGCCCAATGGAAAAGTAGTTGAGACCATTTGGACAAGGGCATATGCAGCAACAAATAGCTAAAATTGCTAGTCAAAACCCCCCAAAACTATTATAGCTAATCATTTTCGATTACAAACTCCAACGATGCTAGCTATTTATTTCTTCTCCTGTCTTCTTAATTTATTGTTAATCATCACAATTGATTTGGCCTTGCAAAAATACAAACTGTCGAAATCAAATCCCAATTTTTTTTGTCACACGAAACCCAGATTCAAAACACAAGCAGTTGAAATCGGAACTGAAGCACCACATACAAATAGACCGCATCCAAATTGAAACTCTAATCTCCAAGGGAAGAAGCAAAACTTATATCAAATACTTACTTTGGTGATCCATGTGGCAAGTTCAAGAGTTATACACTTCAAAGGATTCTTCAAATTTTATTTTCTCACTTTTGTTACTTAGAGGACTCACTTTGCCCAAGAAAACAACAATACACAAATAATAAGCATAAAATTTGATGAGGTGGCAAATTGAATAGATCTTTCTTTCTCTTCAACTTTGGAGAGAGAGAGCTACACAGCCTACACCAAAATAGTGTAGCAAGTTTGCTATCTCCCTTGACGAGTGTTTTGCTTATGTGGCTCTTCAAATGTAGTTTAGTTTTAGTGTTGGTTAAGCTTCTAGAACTTAGAAGTGATATAAATACACATGCATCATGCCATGTAGTGGGACAGACATATACAGAGAGCCTATGTTGAGGATTTGAGTTGCAAACTGTAACCACCAAAAAGCCAAGCTCCTTTGTGTTGGCAATTGCATAGACAAAACACACATTTTCATGTATCCCGTTTGTTGAGTTGTACTTTATTTTACTTATATTTTCATAGAGCCTGTTTAGGGATTATGTGGAAAGGAATCATATTGAACATGCATTGAGTGTTTGAGTGCGGTAGTATAGTTGCGTCATGATCCGGGGCATTAAGAAGTATGAAGCGTAGCATCTTTTTTCAGCAACTGTTAGGCACTTTTTTCAGCGGACCTTACTGGACAAAAAGTGCTCCAGCGACTTTGAAAGTGTTCAAGCAACTTCTGCGCGAACAGCAACAGTATATATATGCATCAGCTAGGTCATAACAGGGTTCGAGCATATCAGTGCAGTTGTTTTGTTTTTGTTTGAAGCATAGAAACACCTTAGAGTGTTATTATTATTATTATTTTGATAGGCAACCTTAGAGTGTTCTTTGGCCTGTATCTTGGGAGTATAGATGCGATCTACAAAACATTGAGTGTTCAAGACATCTCCAAAAGGTTTCCATATCATTTCTTAACCTATTTGAGAGAAGCTCTAAAGAGGAATCCGAGGCAATAAGTCCTTCAATGGATTTCCGGGAAGCAAACAGAACGCTTGTAGATTCAAGGCAGCAGCGGATTGGTGGTGAACGAGAATTCGGCAAGTAGATCATAGGGTGATTGATGAGAATTTCTAACCGTAGGTAAGATTGCTTGTAACTACACATTGAGTATAGTGTTTTAATTCCTTCCCTTGATTTTTACCCATTTAGGAATTTTCCACGTACATCTTGGTGTTCTTTGTTTGATTGCTTTCTGTTTGTATGATTGGTTGATATTTTGATTGTTGGATTGTTGATTGAGAGTTCATACATAGTAAATCAATATACCTAGGGGATCAAGGCTTTTTACAAACCCTTGGAATCTCACTGCAGAGCATGAGGAGAATACATTTGGGGCTTCTTTTTCACTGTTGGCTTTAGGGCTTCTAATCGAACGACGACGAAGATGGAGATAGCAAAAGAAGACTTTTGGGTCATGGGAAAAGAAACAATTGATTTTTTAAGTTTGCCTTTAAACCAAATCAGATCGAGCCTTAAGTTCCAATCAATTGGGGTCGGCTACATGAATCCGTATTTTTCATTCAGCTATGTTGAGGGCATCATGTTCCATAATATCCAGTAAGCCTAGATCCTTGCGTACTACTACTTCTAAGGTCAATTTCGGTTTACCTCTCCCCTTAGTGTTATAATTTACCGTAACCATATCACTCCTCCTAACTACTGCATCAACGGGTCTACAGTAGACATGACCAAACCAACTTAGTCTATGTTCTCTCATCTTGGCTTCTAATGGTGCTACCCCTACCATTCCACGAATGTTTTTGTTCCTAATTCTATCACGCAATGTCTTACCAAACATCCATCTCAACATTCTCATTTCGGCTACAGTCAACTTGTTGTTTCTAGCAGCCCAACACTGTGTGTTATACAAATTGTTGGCCTTGTAATAGTACGATAGAATTTCTCCAACTTTGGGGAATCCTGCGGTCACACAACACACTTGAAGCACTCCTCCACTTCATCCATCCAACTTGTACTCTGTGTTACATCCTCCGTAATTTCTCCATCCTTACTAACAATTGAGCCAAGATACTTAAGACGCTTGTTTCTTGGTAGTTCCATATTTTGGAGGGCCACTGTGTCAACACTAGCACTACTTACACTCCATGTACTCTGGTTTACTCCTATTGATCCTAATGCCTTTTGACTCCAATGCTTCTCTCCATGCTTCTAGTTTGATAGTAACACCTCATGCAGTTTCATCCAAGGTTGTCAAATCGTGAATTGAATCGAGAATCGAAATGGTCCTTTTTCGAATCGTGAATCGCTCTGAGTCGGTCATGATTTTTATAATGCATGGAAACATATTTATTGTTTAGGGTAACAAAAATGTATATTATAAATGAAAGTTTTAGACCTAAATCAATAAAAAGCTTTCTTCTAAATGATGATTTTAATGTGGATTAATAGGTAAGCTACATCTATTGCAATTTCCAAGAGATGAGGATTCGTGAATCCTACTTATGATCCTTTTTGTGAAAAAGAGTTAAAAATACAAAACAAACCTTTAGAAGGTCTATAGGGTGGTAGTATTTGGTATCACTCTTGTAATAATCTCTCTTTCTTATTACCTATAATACTACATGAGGAGAAACATAGACTAAACATGGCATATAACAATACTAAATACCTTAAAAGAATAGTTTGAACCCTTTCCAACAACCAAAAAGCAAAAAAAGAGTCAAAAATGAATCCAGAAAATTTTAAGTGAATCGAACGACTGGTGCGGTCATAGGGTTTTTCCCAATTCATTCTTCCATGAATTAGTGAAAGCGAAAAGAGGTTTATCAAAATTTAAGTGAATAATTCAAGATGACTTTTCAAATTAACGGCTTCGTTTTCTCTCAAATATTTAACTGACCTATTAATTCTTTGTATGGTACTTTATTTTTATTTTTTTTTACAAATAAGATAGCAGACGTTGAAGTTTTCCCACAATTTTTCGCAGATCTCTTTGAGATATTCACCGATTCATTTGCGATTCACAGCTATTTCCGATTCAGACAGCCTATTCGTATCAATTACCTAGTGAATCGTGCGATACGAATTGTGAATCGTATGATTCTAAGACAATATCATCCGCGAACAACATACACCATGGATATCATCCTGAATATGTCTAGTCAACTAATCCATAATCAAGGCAAAGAGATAAGGGCTTAAAGCAGACCCTTGGTGTAATCGTACTGTGATTGGGAATTCGCTTGTATTTCCTACTGGGGATCTAGAGTAGTGACAGCCCCTTCATACATGTCTATACCCTTTCGTCACCCCCTTTGTCTCCAAGACCGACCATATAATGTCTCTAGCACCTTATCATATGCTTTTTCTAAGTCTAAAAACCATGAGAAGATCTTTCTTTTTCTCTCTATACTTTTCAACTAATCTCCTTAACATGTATATTGCTTCCATAGTGGACCTACCGAACATAAATCCAAACTTATTCTCCGACACCAGCATCCTCAATCTTAGGCGATGCTCAATAACTCTTTCCCAAAGCTTCATTGTATGGCTCATCAATTTAATGCCTCTATAGTTCTTGCAACTTTGAATATCCCCTTTATTCTTGTATATTGGTACTAAGATACTTCTTTTTTTTTTTTTAATCGGCAAAAGATGAAATTTTATTAAAAAAATGGGGAAAAGGGAAGGGGATCCAAGAAAGAGTTGGAAAATACACCAAAAGGACAAAGCCCAAATAACCCAAGGGCCTACCAGGGTCCACATCAAGATAATACAATACAATATAGCACAGCCCTATACCCAGATAAAACAAAGAAGCCCAAACGCCCAAATCTGGCCCAAACCTGGGTCGGCCCACCCAAACCAAACCACAGAGCCCTAGCTACACCAGCAGCCACCGCCGCACAAACCACCGGAGCCCGGCCTCGCCGTTAAGCCGAGCCGGCCTCTCCCAAATGTAGAGACCGGCGGCGGGAGCCGGCCTACGAGAGTGAAGGCCGGAGCAGACAAGGCATGAGGGCAAACCACCACCATCAACAGCAACAAACCCAAGCAATCCCCTGCAGAAACAGTCTTCAACAGCAACAGCACCACTCCAGAGCGACGAAATGCCAACCCCTCGCATGATTGAAAGCTCAGACGGCCGCCAACCGGACTTCGGCACACAAAACGACCAAAGCAAACAACCATGGGAGCCGCAACCACCTCACCACCGCCGGACTAGACCACCACCGATCAAACTGCCACCTTCACCGATTGATTTTGGAAATAGGGAAACCTGCAAAACAAAAATAGAACCAAACTAACTACAACTCTAAAACCCCAAACCGCTGCCCTCCACCACCACACACCCCGACCAGATCTACACCACCACCGCCAATCTTCGCACAAAATGAGTCACCCAACGCCGCTAGGCTTCCGGAGGAGACCAAGGAGACCTCCGGTAGGAGGCGACAACAGCCGTCCAACCCTCCCATGCAGAGGAGAGCGGCGACCCAAAAATGCAGACAACAAGGGAAGGGGAAAGAGGTTCGAGACTGGAAAAGGTAGAGGAAGAGAGAGAGAGGGTGAGGGGGAGAAGAGATAGGGGGTGTTTGGGAGCCTACTTTTTGACTTTTCATTTTCATCTTTTTTACTTTTTGGCTTTTTGGATTATGATCAAAATGTATTTTGTATCTAGTAGAGTGTTTGGATGATATGTGCAGAATGCATTTTACAACAGGAGTAGTGTTTGGGAGATATAGAATGAAAATAAATTATGGATTGATTTTTTACTATACTGCCCCTGCCCATGTCATAAAACTCATGTTAATTAAAAACCTCCCCTCCCTCAGTCCCTCTCTCTACACATCAGAGAACCCATCTATTTTGCCGACGAACGGAAATCAAATCTCAAACCCATGCACAAATTGAAAACCATCTTCTCCGCCATGACATGAATCCGATGAACTGATTACACAAAGCAACAAACCAATTGATAACCCACAAACCAAATATTGAAAATGACGAAAGAAACCC
>JAOTQK010000004.1:4274543-4289420 GCA_025642025.1 Rhododendron ferrugineum
ATGCAATCCTTGCACAACTATCTGAAACCCAATGCCTCTTCATATTCTCCAGTCAAACGAATACCTACCTAATTTTTTAAAAAAATGAGGGCAGTATTGTCATTAAAAAATAAGTATTACAAACATTTATGGTAGTTTAGAAAATAGTGGTGAAAAGCAATGCTTTGTGAGTACCCATAAATACAACTCATAAATATAGGTATATTTATTGCACCTAAAACATTTAAAAACCCTAAACTAGTGCCCCAAACTTATGCCCCAGGGGCACATATTAGCGGGACCGTTTTAATAATAGTGTGACGGCAACAGTAAAATATTGCTTGATAAGGCATTTTATGTGATTAGTGTACGGCAATAATTAGATATTACTTGATAAGGCATCTAGATATGTTTGATAAGGCATCTTATGTGATCAATGTGATGGCAACAATTAGATATCGATTGATATGCAATTTTTGTGCATCTTATGTGACGCTAATCAGCTCGAGAAGAACCCTTCATGTCATGCCAAATGATTTTTTTTATGATATCCAAGTGTAATCTCTAATACGTGGATTTTTAATTTGCGAGTTTTTTTTTACGTACTATAGAGAAAAAGAAATATGTTATCTTTTCAAGGAAAACAAAGGGAAAGAATATGAAAGAAAAAGTCGTACATACTTTAGCTCATAGGTGTAAAGAAACCCAATTCGCCTTATTCTTCTCCTTTTCTATTTCATCTTTCCTTTTCGTTCTTTCCTTTCTTGAGATTTGGTCTATATTGCACAGCTTTAGGTGACTCTATAACAATCCTCTCTTTCTCATTCATGGGCCTATTAACCTTGACAGATGGTACTCCTTCCGTTCGGATTTAATTGTTCCTAGTTCTATTCTAACCGACTGAAAAACGGGTTATATCTTTGAATCCGTAATGAATTTCATATCGAATATGCATCTTGTTTGATAGATCTCAATTAGTTCTATAATACAATATTTTCGAAATCACGTAAAACATTATAAATTGGAAGATATAATCGATTAAAAAATGACACGAACTCTAAAAAAAACTATTAAATCCGGACGGATAGAGTAGCATATATACAATTCTAATGATCATATCGTCATGACTTTAGGATCTTCTCATTAAATAACATCACAAACTAGGAGTGTCTATCAGTAATAATTAAAATCTCTACACCTATCTCCAAGCTAAATTTTCTTTTTTCCCCTTCAATTCCGAGTTGTTTTATACAAAATTTATTTATGTGTTTTCATGCCACGCAATATTTCCTGAGGAGTACTGTTATTCGGTGGTCTTGGGCACCGTTATGTGGTGTCTCAACACCTTTCTCCATGCCTCAAGACCACCCAATGATTTTTCTCTAAGACAATTGTTATATGATTGGTTGTTTTCTTTTTTTTCATTTGTTTTGTTTGCTCTTTGGTTTTTGTTTTGAGGAACGTTTTTGAAAGTAATGAGTTGAGAGAAATAGATAGAAAAAATTGATTGGAGATCGTACCCAAAAATTTTGGAGAGATGCTACATACACTACCATCCATCCACTACACCATCCACTACATTTTTTATAGAACTCACTCCAGGTCCCAAAAAAATGCAGAAAAATGTTCATAAATTTTAGAATAATATTTTATGGAGCCCTGTAAAAAATAAGCTCCAACGGATATCGGTAAGTATTATTTCTTGATTTGTAGAGGCGAAACTGCTCAACTGCATAGTTTCGCCCCTATGAATCAAAAAATAATACTTATCGATATTTTTTTGGCTGATTTTTTACAGGGTCCCATAATATATTATTTTAAAATTTATGAACATTTTTTTGTATTTTTTTGGGACCCTAGGTGGACTTTATAAAAAATGTAGTGGATGATGTAGTGGTTGGATGTAGTGTACCTAGACTAGACTTTGTGAAAATTTTGAGACTTCAAAATGAACAAGGCCATAATTCCAAGGAATTGAAGTCTGGTGGGCGAAAATCCATTAATGGCACTATGCCAGTACAGCTCTGACCTTGATAACACCTGCCATTTATTATGATTAGTGGTGCATTACAGCATGAAAATTAATGGACAAACTAGGCATTGTTTTGCGGAAAATGATTAGGTATTTCCCTAGTACTCTACGTGGTGCTCCCGGTAAAGGAGAAACAGGCATTGCTTATCAAATAGGAGTAATTGCTTATCAAATAGGAGTAAGTATATATATTTATTTTTTGAATTAAAGGTGATGTATTATGAGAAAATTAGTGCTAGCCCGTGCCTACGGCACTACGCATCTCGGTTGAAAGGGGATGACAGTTGTGTGATTTAGGTGAAAACTATGGGCACTTAACCGGGAAGTGGAAGGATGCACTACAGCCTTTGGATCAAATGAATCTAAGCCGTTCTAACAACTTGTCCCCACACCATTCTATTTTATAATAGAGATGACATGTCTTGTAAAACGGAAAATAAATACTTAAAAATTAAAAACTTTAGCGGAACGGGGCCCAGGGACGGATCCAGGAATGTAGACTAGTGGGGGCACCTTGTTAATCATCATGACGAAAGTTTACTTCTTTTTTTTAACCACAGTAAGATCGTACAAAATTAAGGCAATGCATTAAACTAGCTACAAAAGTTTATAACACGTACTTTTAGTTAAATTAGGTAAAAATTGAACACAAAAATCTCAGACAAAATTTTTCAAGTTAGTTTTAAATGAACATCGGCAAGTTTTAGAATGATCGAGCTAGTTTTGTTAATAATTTTATTTTAATATATTTCTACCAGACTGTTAAAAAAAAATCAAGAGAGAATAGCTCCAAATAGACAAATAGCTCATAAAACAACAAATATAAATGCACCATATGATGAAATTTAAGCATAAAACTAATTCTATATGTGTATTTTTGAGATATATGCAAGTGTGCATGTTTATATATTAGCACACTTTCATAATTATGCTAAAATATAAAAAAAATATAACAAAATTATTTTAATATCGAGCGGGGATATGCGGAGGAGTGGGGGCACGTGCCCCACCTAAATCCGTCCCATACGGGGCCTACGACTCCCGGTAGAGAAGAAATTGCAACATACAAAATGTGGGCTACTCCATATCTTCACCCACCTAACAAAAAAGTCTCATTAAGTTCCTCCGGCTAAATTTGTCATTACGTGATATATTGATATTCGAGAACACCATGTAGATTGTTTTGTAGGCCGGAAGTATTGAATAGTTAGCCTTGTTTTTCACAATAATTTACCTAATTTATGCAGCTAATTACGGGTTGCCCCTTTGTTTTTCAGGAAAAATCCTGCTTTATATGGTGAACTTGCCAAAGGCCAGAGCCCCAAGGTCAGTAGTGCTACTGAAGATAATTTCTCCTATTCTAGTGGTATTTTTGCCTTTGGAATGGATGATATTTTAATTTGAGTAAATCATGAAGAGAGTGAGAATTACCTCTTTTTAAATTGGTCTATCCTGGTGGCATTTTTGTACCATTTTTAACGGATAATGATGCAATTCCTCGTTTGGTCCCTTATGGATAAGATAATTTAAAGCCACTAATCTAGGGGTAAAAACAAAGAACCAGACAAAGTTTGCTAGAGGACGGTAGGATTGGTCCCCCGACGAATGGATTGCAGTGCGTTTAAGCTGGCCCGAACACCATGAGTAAGCAAAAGAGAAACACTTATGAACCCATTAACATTGTGTAAAAACATCTAGATCTTGCAAATGCTTTCTCGAAATGACGGCTGTTCATACTTGAATCTGTTTTTTTTTTTTTCTTTTTTTGATTTTCTTGAATCTGAATTGTTGCTTTTTGGTAATCAATGCAGTTTATGGTATTTGCTTGCTCCGACTCCCGTGTCTGCCCTTCTCACGTCCTGGATTTCCAACCAGGGGAGGCCTTCGTTGTCCGGAACATTGCCAGCATGGTCCCTCCATTTGATCAGGTTCTCAATACAGTACATTTTTTATTCACTGTCCTAAAGGGAATGATTTTGATGAATTCTTTGTACAGATGCCGTCTCTAATTTATGGAAATGTACAAAATTACCTTCAAGTGAAAATGTACCATGATCTGATAAGTGAAAGGGGAGATTTATAATTTCCAAGAAATTCGTATTATTTTCCAATAACAAGTGTCATGCCCATGTAGACTAGCACATGTGACATGCCTTGTCCCACCCATTGACATTCCATGGGAAGGGCAAAGACATTTCATGGCCTGTCTTTGCCCTTCCCGTTGACATTCAATTTTGTGTCATACCAAGCATGGGTTGACCATTGTTCATGTCGTGTTGTGTCGTTCCTTGTCTTGCAGTTCTAATGTCAACTTTTCTCGTTTGTTAAATTATTACTCTGTTTTAACTGTAACACCAATTGAGCCGTGAGTCCGTGACCTTGTAGTCGTGAAGGTAAATTCCAATCAATTAAGTTAGAAGCTTTGAAAATTACATTTTTGTCTTAACTGCAACACTAATTGAGCCAAAACCTAGTACTCAGAACAAATATTTTCCACTAATTAAGTCAGGACCCCAGACAACTCTCCCCTTTTCCACCCATGGTGTGGTCCAAAAGAAAATGTTATCCCCCAATTATTGAAGCTTAATAATATTCTATAGTACCCCAAAGCAGTTATTTTGGAATTTGGAATAAACAATGTAGCCTTATAGACATCTCCTAAGCAAGCTCCCTTGAAACCTTTTGTATTTTGTAGAAGTTGGGTCAAAGAATTTCACATTGAACCATTAATTCCTTTTTAATTGAATCATTTTGTTTCTCAGTAGTTAGGTCGAAGAAAGTCAAATGGGACCATTAATTTCTTTTCAATTGAATTATTACCCTAAATAATTGCTTGACTTTGGTTCACATTATTGATTATCTGATGCAGACAAAATATGCAGGAGTGGGGGCGGCAATTGAATATGCAGTATTGCATCTAAAGGTGACTTTTCCAAACTTCAATTTTTACTCGTATCTCCTTTAATTTATAGTGGAAGATCCCTTTTTATGTGATAAGAACTTTTGCGGTGGAGGTAATCCGAGGGAACTTATCGTCATCAATTAGACCTACCCCACCCACTTGCTCTTTGTCCCTTCCAATAATCCAAGATCCGTTATTCAACGCTTCTCGAGTATTATCCGGTATTTTTACGTATTTTTTTAAAAACGGATGTCCTCGTCATCTTGTGCGTACCTCGATCAATTTCGGAGCTCTGAAGTTAACGACTGGACAAACTCTCTAGTAGCTCCAAGGTTTGGATTTTTTCTTGTTTGGCGAAATGGTCCAAGCCTGCTTACGTGCACTTCAACTATTCCCCTCTTTGATCCGGCCAAAGACAGGCCATCCCCAGGGCTTTGGAATGCTTGGCCTCGTAGAAGTCGAACATGCAATCTCATGGAGAACAAACACTTATTACTATTCTCATTGTCTTCAAAAACAAGTTGTGAAACAAATCAGTGTTTCGTCTTAAAATCGAACCAAGTCTTGTGTCACAATTCATTGGAGTTGGCTAGTATTTTGGTTTATCAAGAGCTATTTATATGATCCGTACCCATTTTTAACAGTTCTTGAAAGCGACTAATTAGTTTCTAGCAATCCAAAGTTAATGACTGAAGTAGAGACTGTTAGGCAAACATATGTTAGTGTTAGGCAAACATGCATGGCTAATAGTTGGTGATCCTGTTTTTTCTCTTGTGCAAGTGGTTGTTACTTACCCCAGCCCACATGCAATCACCTTTTGCTATTTGCAAAGTTGTCACTTCAAGGGGACACCAGCCCATCTTTTATTATGCAAGGAGCAAATTATTATTTTTTATTTTTTTGAAGGATTTCTTTTTTTTTTTTTGAAAAAATAATTGAGTTGATGAGAAATTTTGTGGTGTAGGTGGAGACTATTATGGTCATTGGACACAGTTGTTGTGGAGGAATAAAGGGCCTCATGTCTATCCCAGATGATGGGACCACTGCTAGGTAAGATATCTTTCTAAACCTGTTAATTTCTTGAATGAAGAATCAAGGAGTATAAGAAATTAAGCATATTCCACTGATCAATGCACTTTCTGATAATTACACATATAACCTTAAAGTATAGGGTTTTACAAATGATAAGGCTGATGTTATCCGAGAGCAGCCGATATCTGGTCATATCACCGATACCGTTACATTTTAAAACTCTACCTTAAAGTTTGATTCTTCTAACAATTTTAGACCCTTGCTTTTCAAATTTGTATTTTTTAACCTTGGAATTCCCCAATCATAAAAATCTCTACTTTCCCTATATATTTCTGAAAAATCTGAAGATTTCGTAACTTGTACATCAAGAAGTACAAGCAAATTCCCAGAACATTTTGTTCAGTTTCACAAAACTTCCAACAATAGAGGGTCTAATCTCCTATGTGAATCTAGATTTTCTTTATGGCCCTTGGCGATACTTTAAAGGTTTTTGTGATCACTTTCGTCTCCCTAATGGTTATTATACCCTTTGGAGCCTTGGAGGCATCCAAATTAAAGCTAGCATTGGAAAGCTAGTTGGCAACTTTGAAACTCATCACTTTGAGCATATCATAAAGGAGGTGCTAGTTATTTTTTTTTCCCAAAAGATATATGCAGTTATTTTTTTCCCCAAAAGATAGTCCTCATAAAGTTATTCCTTTGTTGAAAAATACCATTTCTATTTGTACATGGAATTGAAAATTCATAAACAAGAAAAAGATGTATGAAATGATCGGTCGTGACTAGTATTTCCTTTGCGAATCGAGATAATATAAATAATTTACTGATGAACTTATTTTTCGTTTGAACATCCAGTGAATTTATTGAGAACTGGGTCAAAATATGTATGCCTGCTAAGTCAAAGGTGCAAGCAGAGTGCAAAGGCTTGGATTTTGCCGAACAGTGCAAGAATTGTGAGAAGGTAAGCACATCCTCTTCAATCTTACCATTTAGTGTTTGATTGAAAAGAACACACCAAAGTGGTGTTGACATCCTCAAAGGGACGGATCTAGAAATTTGCATTAGTGGGGCACACCAATTAACCCGTACCCTTATAATTTCTTAATTAATATACTACATTTTTGGCTGGTGAAATTAATAACAAATTAGTGAGTATACATGTAACTTTATTTTATAATTAAAGGAAAGGGGGGGTGTAGCGAAAAATTAAGACTCTGCTTGCATTATAACTTTTAAGGACGGACCATTTTGTCTTTTTAAATAGAGCAATATCAAAACAGACTAATGAAAATACTCACGGGACGGACAGAGTAAATACTTTTTCGCTTGCGGCATTATAAGTAGAGATCTCAAATGATTGCATTCTCTTAAAATTTTTGTTTGTGTGTGTTGGATTCAAAATTGCAGGAGGCTGTGAATGTGTCATTGGCAAACCTTTTGACCTACCCATTTGTGAGAGCTGGTTTGTTGAAGAAAACCCTGACCATAAGGGGAGGACACTACGACTTTGTTAAGGGCAGTTTTGAGCAATGGAGTCTTGACTTTGGCGTTACCCCTTCCCTTTCTGCATAATTATCCTCACTACTTCCATGTTTAAGTTCATGCAGTAAAGTCTGTACATGTTTTCCAAGCCAAGCCAAAATGTACATTTTGGCAGCAATAAAGTGCCAGCAACTTTCCGGCTTATTATATCTAGGCTTTCTTCTTTTGTTAATTACTAGTATATGCCAATTTTGATGGGTTGTATTGGTTTCTTTCACTTGGACTTTCTTCTTGGAACAAGGTAATAGAAAGAAACTTTTTTATTATTACGGGTGTTATCCTTATATTTTCTGCATAGAGTAATCTTGACTGGTTGAATTTGTTCGCGAGAGACTCGGCTATATCATTCACTAAACATTTTGTCTATCAATATACATCAAACTGATTTTTTGCAAGGATATTTGCATGAGCTGAATGGCGGATCATTATTTTGAGCCCGAGGTGGGACAAGTGAACGGAAGTCTTGAGGGTTTGTTCGATTGGAAGCTGAACCCGAATCTGTTGGAAGGCAAGAGAAAATTTAATAAGTTGCATTAACACCTCAAGCATATATCTAAATACTTGAAGCAACAATTGGAAAACAAAGTGCCTGCAAATTCTACAATTAGGTAAAAATTAAACCCATGGATCAAGCCCGTTTTCCATTTACAGGACTTGAGCTCAAATATGGCCTGTAGGGGCAGGCCCCACTGGAATGTAAGCCCAATTGTTATTAGGGCCTAGTTTGGGAAGAGCATGACATGTGAAATTCTTAAGTAGAATAGTCGTATGAAGGTAGAAACAACTTTAGTCTTATCCAACGGTTCCACATGTACAGAACGGTTTCGGAAATAGTTGTGTCCCGAGTTGTATTTTAAAGGTGTATGCATAGATTTTATGTTAGTATTAAAATTGTTGCATGGGCAAATACTATAATCAAGGGTTGGGCAACTGTCCCTGCAGACAATCTACACATTCTTACAATTTAAGAGTATCATATCGGTGAGATATTTTTGCGGGACTCACACTTATGAGACAACTCTACCAACTCTCGCGACCAATTACCGGAGAGGACCCATTTTCATTAGTGAAAGAAAGATAATTTCCTTCCAAACAAAATGTTTTAATAAAAATTCTACAAAAAAAAAAAATGATAGAAGTAATTAATTCTTTTTCCCCGTTTTGTAAAGTGTTCTAATTATACTGGAGTATCATCTAAAGTTATCTTAAAAAGATTGCAGATGAAACCACAATGTTATTTCCAGAGAGAGAGAGAGAAGAAGAAGAAACCACAATGTTGTAGCTTCACATATAATCACAGAATTTGCAACGCGACTCAGAAAATGAATAATCGCAGAATTTTGATACTTGAATTAATAAATGTTTTGTTCGAAAGTTGAAGAAAGATATAGAAAAGAAACTAGGAAGTGCAGAGAAAATAACAACATTTCCTTTGCCGCAAGTGCCCAAATACCCTCCGAAAAAATTATCAATACAATTGTTATTAGTAGAGATGTAAGTGGTTTGGTTTGGTCAGTTCTTGTGGGAAAAACCGATTTAATCGGTTTTTAATTTCTGGATATCGAAACTGACCGATACGACTAATAAACCATAGAGAACCACATTGTGTTTTTTTTTTCAATCGTCATACATCAATGGGGGTTAGTGGGGGTGTTAGAGTTAGTATGGAGTCCAGAAGCTATCCATAGCTTGGGACCCCAAGGGTGTTGCTCCAGCAGGAGTCGAACCCAGGACCTCCCCCTTAGAGGAGAGATGACATACCAACTGCACTAGGCAGTGGTTGTCGAACCACATTGTGTTTAGACAGTTTTGTTCGGTGCAGTTTGTCGATTTTGACTTTACATATTTATTCCAATTCCTCAGGTTTAACACTCAAGTATAGTATTAAATTCAAAACTCTACCCCTAGAAAAAAGCAACTATACTACTCATTGCAAACAAAATCATGTTGAACCCTTAACCGATAATACAATTTGAATTTGTCTACTGATTAAGTGATTAACCCAAAAAAAAAGAAAACCGTAGCAGGAGACCTGGAAAAGAAAACCGTTGGACCGCAGGATATTTCATATTATGTGTAGAGATATAAGCTGTTCTGTTCAGGCGATTTTTACAATAAAAATAAACCAAACCGATTGAATCGATTTTTAATCATTGGGTACCGAAGCTAACCAATACTACCAACAAATCGGTCATAACCCACCTGTTTGGTTCGATAATGGCGGTTTGAACAATTTATGCAAAAGGAAAAAATTCACTGAAGACAAAAAATTTGAAGCAGTTGGTTTTTTCTTTTGGTTTTTTTCTTTTAGTTTCATCCTGTGTGAACTTTTTTGAACTATGGTTCACATTTTTGTACTTTTATGATTTCTTTCGTCAAAACGAATCATTAATTTATAAAATTACAAGAAAAACTTAATAATGATTACGAAATGTAAGTAATACCAAAAAAATACCAAAAATTGAGGAAAAATGTGTTGTTTTTAATCTAGGAAGAAAATGAGACCAAAAGTACCATTTACACGGTATGGTACATGAAAACACTCTTATTCACTTTCATGTAAAGTTTTTCAGCATCCTAACATTTTTTTAATACCAAAATAAATAAATAAAAACATTAAAAAAATGGACCCTAACACGTGCGCAAAGATTTAAAACACCGTATAAACACAGAGATTTAATAGTACTGTTAATTTGTTTTTAGATTTTAGAAGCCAGATATTTCTAAGAACTCTTCTGGAGTAGTTGCCTTGGTAATATGGCAAATAGACTTTTAAGCTATTGTGCTTTGAAGATATTCGCAAATAAATACAGCTATATACAGGATCAGCATTTTACAACATTATCTTTGTAATGCAAATTCACACAATAGAAGATTAAAAAAAAGTGTAAAATCAATTTTCTTCCTAATAATTTAAAAAAGTATGTAATAATTTGTGAATTCACGTATACTGTCAGACATTAATTGTAAACGTAGTTTTATATGTTGAGTGGGTAACCGCAGCACATGACTGGAGATGAAGTGAATTTTTCCTTACAAAAAATACAGTGGTGCTACACGCACTGCTCTGTTTCACCGCAGCTCTCAATCTCACCATTTGTCTCGGCAATTAGTGGTCCGGATTTTAAAAGAACTCTTCTTTAAATCCGGACCGTCCAAAAGTGAACGGTGAGATTGAGAGCGGTGAAACAGAGTAGTGAGGGTAGACTTTCTTTAAAACATAATCCTACCAAACAATTCCTTGCTATACAATTACATCCGGGAATTTATAATGTCACTCCCCAAATTGATAGTGCCACTCCCAAAGGGGAGTACGGTTATCAATTTGGGGAGTGGCATTATCAATCCCTATATGGAATTGATTTTGCCGCTCCCTTGGGGAGTGACATTATCAATGGCCTTACATCTTCACACAAGCAACATATCATCAATTGCTTCATACTCAACAAGCCTATGAATACCCAATATACAACCTTGACGAAGATGATGGATACTATAAACAACCCAATAACATAAATACAAACACACACTTAATTGGAGGATTGACGTCAATTTCAGGAACTGCCAACTTCATCATTCTGTATACGAACTTGTCGAGAGCTGCCGTGTTTGCACTACTGAATTTCAAACCATATCTCCTGAAGGCTCTAAAAAGCAACCTGTAAGAAGATTTTGCATTTTGCGCAGTTGTACGCTTAATTTTTGCCTACAGGCCGTGCAGACTCTCTAGAACTACAGAGTCTAGATATTGCTCAAGGAATTTAAAGGTACGGAGCTCATGATTCAGCACCTGTGACAATGTCTGTTAGAAGGAATTTATTACCCAAAATATGAATAGGAATCGAAAATGGATCTGATAATTAGGCATAAAAGCAGCAAAACTTAAAGCTCAAGAAAAGATAAGTGCACGCACAGCAAGCTTAAACGGTGTCAATTACTTCTTTCAGGACAGTCATTCTATTGCCTACGATAAGGGACTGTATGGTCACCACTAATCCAAACTCAGAAGCAGCTATTGTTTTTTTGTGACATCTCACAATTTAGTTTTTAGGGCCCATCTTTCACATCTCATTAGCCACGAAAAGAGGACCATAATCACCATTCTGATGTCTGCGAGTTGACGAAAACCACCAGCGATGGCACTTGCATTTTAAAGACTTTAATGGCAAGCTATTTGGTTATCATAACTTGGGAAGCTTCAAAGTTACGATCCAATGGTATATGGCCTATGGTTAAAGTATTGTCGGTCCAACAACAGAACATTTCTATAATTCAGCAAATTGACACTATGATTTCTACATTATAACACTATCTAGACAAATAGCAACTCCACCACTGGTGATGTACTAAGATGTCAAACTGACCTGTCTCGGCAGCAATAGTTAATAAGCAGCTATTGTGAAACACCTAGTAACTTGAATCTGTTCCAACCTCTGATGAGTTCACATTACAATTGTAAGGATACATTAACATATCTTCCATGATATCCTGGTCTTCTCCTATTTGTTTCTCTAGATAAAATCCCATCTAATGAGAAAAAAAAGTAATGAAAAGAATCAAAATATACAAACACGGATCTGCGGATATGCAACTTAGATGATGAAAAACCAGAAAAATAGAACACTTATACAGAAAGAAGGAGACTATTTAGTAAACGAACCTCCAAGTACATTTCATCACTATTGAAATGGAACTGTTTTAATCCAGTCAATTTCCTACCCTTCATGGAAATGCAACTGTTCTATCCATCTTGCCCTTCAAATCTGCATATGTTGCTCCTGCAACTGGCAGTCTAGAAAGGAGTGGACCCAAAATGTTGTCACAAGCGCTTTAAAAGCAAACAAGGATGTGAACATGGAATCACTAACAGCATAACACCAATAAGATCATGGATGTGGAGAGTACTTGGTAGAGACTAGAAGGTGACATAATACCACCTGGTGATGCTATTTGTTTCCAGAATTGGTTAGAGAAACTACCAAACCAAAATACGACACAAAACAACAGTAGTGGACTAAACACTTCCAGTTCAAGAACTCACTAGCTGGACGAGTCTGATGTCCCTCTGTGTGAGATTGTCAGGGAGATGTTACACAAGATAAAACATTCCAAGGCATTTAGAGGTGATGCAAAAAAACTGAACTCAAATTGCTAGTAGAATAATTATTCAGCAGACTTTTGATAAGTATTGACTGATGTCTTTCAAAATTGAAAATCGTGGACTCCAAACTAATTATAGCAGGAGCCTATGGCTGATCCAAAATAAAAATAAAAATGGTGAACATGAACTACAATGAATCCACAGAAACATATAAAACTCACTTTGCTTCAATAAAAAGGACTTCCCACGTTGATGGATCCAATTCGTGTATTACTTCTAAGGACGAACATATCTCATACATCAGCAATACAATGTCCCAACTACTTTTAACGAGACTGTGAATACAAAATTCACCGGCTAAACATGTGAACATATTTGACTTCTGAGCCATAGCCGCATCTAGTTTAGGCACCAGTGAAGACTGCTTTTTTTGGTATTAGGGGCATAAAGGATGGTAGTACAACTCAAAAACAACACAGGATAATATATCTGAAATAGAGTTCTTTTTAGTTCTCAGAATTTTGCAAAGAATATGCTATCCCATTTAGTCTTTTGTAGGTAGCTTTTCCAATCGATTCCAAATTTCTTGTTATAGGTAGCTAATCAAATGGATGGATCTAAAACCCTACTAAACGAAGATGTACAGTTCCACACTTATCAGAACACTCTGAAAGACTGAAACCGACCATCCCTGTCGGGATATGGAGAGACAGCCTTCAATTCAGCCTGCCGTAGTCTTCATACTATTCTTCAATTCTCTTCTATTTCTATCTTGTTCCAGAATTTCGGTCAAGTTTGTCAGCTGGATTTTGGTTTTCTATTAGTTTAGCAAGAATCATAAAATGATGAGCATTTTTTTGTCATGAACCAAGATAAAGTTCAGTGAGATGTAGATGCTAGTTTTCCAGGACAATAATATTTCGTACCAAACAGTCTCCAAATTAAGGACTTTGTGTTTCACTGGACATATGGCTAATTCGAGCAAAAGGGAACAAAATATGAAAAATAGAACACAGATAAACTAACCCAAAACTAATTACTTGGAGGAGGATTGGAGACCAACTTATCCACCATTCCACTCATTGAATTCCAAAACTTCAACGGCAGAGCTTTTTGGTCTTCGGTGAGTCCACTCAATTCTAGCTTCTCACATTTCTCGCCATATGGGACAAGACAATTGGTTAGAAACTTAAAACTTTTGAATGCAAACAAGCTTTTGGTATAGAGAAGTAGACTTTTTATAAACGAAATGAAGCATGAAAGGAGAATTCAATGGATGTAGCTAGAGTAAGTTCAAAAGTTAATACCAAATATGCAAATGACAAATTAGGGGACAAATAGTAAAAGGGAGATCCCATTTTAGTGTCTCCTTTAAAATGATGTGTCAATGTCATTGAAGTACGCAGGTCTGTACCCTATTATTTGTATAGATAGATAGTGATATTGCTCATTTGAATACTATTATTACTCATTTTGGTTTTAAGATATTGTTCTATTTCATTTGGCACAATATGCACGTGCATCATGTGTGTCGCAAAAACAGAAATGGTCAACATGGACCTAAGATCAAATAAACAACCCAAAATGCTTTTCAAAAAAGTAAACAACTCAAAATGGACGAAATAGAAGGTTCAAATAGTCGTACGCTTTCATATGAGAGGTCATCCATTACAACTCAAAGTTGCAATTCCTAAACTACTTACAGGAACATTTGCATAAGAGGAAATTCTAATTTTATAAAACATTAAAATTTGATGAACAAAAGGGACAAGGAAAAGGGGGCAAAACGCATTTAATGGAAATAATAAGTTGTGAAAGTATAATCATCAATGAATTAGAGCATTCATAAGCAATTGTCATGAATTGGATAAGGAGAGTTTTTTCGCTGTCATTGGAAGATTGTATCAAACATTTAGTAGGCAAAATCATAAGAATGGACTCCATTCATAAGTTTGCATGGGGATCTTCTGTCTTCATCACAAAACAATTGGGAAACATAAAAAGTAAACTAATGGTGAAATTGAAGCAAGAATAACCATCTAACCTTTGAAATGGCTGTGAAACAAAAATACCACTCTCAAAAAATGGAAATGGATGCACAAATACAGCAGAGGGAGCCTAACAGGATTTGTCAAGTGTAAGGACCCGTATTTTCAAACTAATAAAAGGTTTATTTGAATTTATAAATAAGGAAAATATGGGAATTATTGAATTTAAATGAATTTGGTTGAATGTGATAGAATGGCTTGTAAGAGGGTGTATGTGCAATATGTGTTTATTTGAGTATAT
>JAOTQK010000004.1:4300020-4316349 GCA_025642025.1 Rhododendron ferrugineum
TCCTCTAAGTTACATTCTTTAGTCAATCTCTAAGAACACTACCACCAATAATAATTCTTCATACTCAATAACATCATCTCCAACTAAATTACGTCACCAAAACTCAATAGTGCTTTCAAAGCTAATGATCAAACTAACAAGCTCCTAGACTCAGTTCCTAAAAGATTATATATTACACATCACTGCGTCAAATTTCTGAAATTCTCCTCACATCTTGAAGACAAACTCCATGTACTAACCCAAAATCTAACAGCACTGAAACTTGCATTAAAATTTTCTCTTGTCATTTCACAAACACGTCCCCGTATTATCCCCAAAAGGAAGAGTTTCAACCTTTAGAAGGAAAAACTTAAGAACTCCAAAACTACAAACGATCAAATCCATATTTACTTCAACGGCACAAAAGAAACTCTTATCACAAAAGTTTGCCGAAATGTATTAAACTTCTAACCACCACCCGCACACTGCATAACTTGACTTTCTAATCACCAATAAAATTAGAATACTCCTCTTCCATATACTTAAACCAAACCAACTCAAGCACTCACATCTCAGTTTTTGTTTTTGTTTTGGATTAGAGAAAAGAAACATCGGTATCCTGACCGTCGACTAATTCATAGGGTCTTCATCTTCTAAAAAATGTCTACGAATTCATAGGGTATTTCCTTAAACAAGCATAATTATTGACCTCTCCTAATAAAACATAACCAAATCTCTACCAGGATACTAAGGATAGGAATGCAAGACCAATCAAAGAACAACATTTCACGACTATCCGGGATGTACCGAGTATTACGAATAAGAAAATCTTGGCACACCCACAAACAATTCAACTAGCCCATCGTCAATACCAAGTTGTAATGATCCTCTAAATTACATTCTTTAGTCAATCTCCAAATGCACTACCACCAATACTAATTCTTAATACTCAATAACATCATACTCCCACTAAATCACGTCACCGAAACTAAATAGTGCTTTAAATGCTAATGATCGAACTAACTAGCTCCTAGACTCACTTCCCTAAAAACATATATTACACATCACTGCGTCAAATTTCTGAAATTCTCCTCACATCTTAAAAACTAACTCCATGTACTAATCCGAAATCTAACAGCATTGAAACTTGCATTAAAATTTTATCTGGTCATTTCAAAATCACGTCCCTGTATTTTCCCAAAAAGGAAGACTTTAAACCTTTAGTAGCAAAAACTTAAGAACTCCAAAACTACTAACGATCAAATCCATAATTACTTCAACGGTACAGTAGCGACTCTTATTACAAAAGTTTACCGAAATGTATTGAACTTTCTAACCACCACCTGTGCACTGCATAACTTTACTTTCTAATCACCAACCAAATTAGAATAATCCCCTTCCATATACTCAAACCAAACAAAACAAAACCAACCCAAGCACTCACATCCTAATATAGCCATAGCCTAACTACAAAATTAACAAAAAGGCATACCTTGCCAAAACCTCTCTATTTACTATCAAATTCTAAAAACCCAACTGTTACTATTACGTTTAAAAAAACCCACAATTATAACAAACAACTACTTGCACTATATATCCACCTAGTCATCTCAGTTTTTGTTTTTGTTTTGGATAAAAGAAAAGAAACATCGAAATCCTGACCGTCAACTAATTCATAGGGTATTCATCTCCTAATAAATGTCTACGAATTCATAGAGTATTTCTTCAGACTAGCAAGATTATTGACCTCTCCTAATAAGAAATAACCAAATCTCTACTAGGATACCAAGGATAGGAACGAAGGACCAATCAAATAACAATATTACAAGACTATCTGGGATGTACCGAGTATTACAAATAAGACAATCTTGGCACACCCTCACACAATTCAACTAGCCCATCGTCAATACCAAATAGTGGCGATCCTCTAAGTTACATTCTTTAGTTAATCTAAAAGTGCACTACCACCAGTACTAATTCTTCATACTCAATAACATAATACTCCAACTAAATTATGTCCCCAAAACTCAATAGTGCTTTCAAAGCTAATGATCGAACTAACAAGCTCCTAGACTCACTTCCCAAAAAAATATATTACACATCACAACATCAAATTTCTAAAATTCTCCTCACATCTTGAATACTACCTTCATGTACTAACCCAAAATCTAACAGCACTGAAACTTTCATTAAAATTTTCTCTTG
This sequence comes from Rhododendron ferrugineum, assembly GCA_025642025.1. Lineage (NCBI taxonomy): Eukaryota > Viridiplantae > Streptophyta > Magnoliopsida > Ericales > Ericaceae > Rhododendron > Rhododendron ferrugineum. Next base: position 4,302,205 of record JAOTQK010000004.1, read on the forward strand.
TCAATTCAAAACCACGTCCATGTATTATCCCCAAAAGGAAGTGTTTAAACCTTTAATAGCAAAAACATAAGAACTCCAAAATACTAACGATCAAATCCATATTTACTTCAACAGCACAATAGCAACTTTTATCACAAAAGTTTACCGAAATGTATTGAACTTTCAAACCACCACCCATGAACTGCATAACTATACTTTCTAATTACCAACCAAACTAGAATAATCCCCTTCCATATACTCAAACCAACCCAAGCACTCACATCCTAATAGAGCCATAGCATATTACATGGCCAATACAAAACTACCAATAAGGCGAACCTTGCAAAAGCCTATCTATTTATTGTCAATTTCTCAGAACCGAACTGCTACTACTACGTTTAGAAGAACCTAAAATTATAATAATCAACTTCTCGCACAATTTATACACCTAGTCAACTCAATTTTTGTTTTTGTCTTGGATTAATGAAAAGAAACATCGGTATCCAGACCATCAACTAATTCATATGGTATTCATCTTCAAAAATATGTCTACGAATTCATAGGGTATTTCTTCAAACAAACATAATTATTGACCTCTCATAATAAAACATAACCAAATCTCTACTAGGATACCAAGGATAGGAACGAAGGACCAATCAAATAAAAACATTTCAAGACCATCCGGGATGTACCGAGGATTACGAATAAGAAAATCTTGGCACACGCTCACACAATTCGACTACCCATCGTCAATACCAACTTGTAGCGATCCCCTAAGTTACATTCTTAAGTCAATCTCCAAGTGCTCTACCACCAATACTAATTCTTCATACTCAATAACATCATACTCCAACTAAATTATGTCACCAAAACCGAAAAGTGCCTTCGAAGCAAATGATCAAACTAACAAGCTCCAAGACTCACTTCCCAAAGAACATATATTACGCATCACTGCGTCAAATTTCTGAAATTCTCCTCACATCTTGAAGACTAACTCCATGTGCTAACCCAAAATCTAGCAGCACTGAAACTTGCATTAAAATTTTCTCTTGTCATTTCAAAACCACGTCCCTGTATTATCCCCAAAAGGAAGAGCTCAAACCTTTGGTAGCCAAAACTTAAGAACTCCAAAACTACTAACGATCAAATCCATATTTACTTCAACGGCACAACAGCAACTCTAATCTCAAAAGTTTACCGAAATGTATTGAACTTTCTAACAACCACCCGTGCACTACATAACTTTACTTTATAATCACTAAGCAAATTAGAATAATCCACTTCCGAATACTCAAACCAAATCAAACCAACCCAAGTACTCACATCCTAATATAGCCATAACACTTTACATGGCCGCTACAAAACTACCAATAAGACAAACCTTGCCAAAGCCGATCTATTTACTGTCAAATTCTCAAAACCCAACTGCTATTACTACGTTTAGAAAACCCAAAATTATAATAATCAACTACTCCCACTATATATCCACCTACTCATCTCAGCTTTTGTTTTTGTTTTGGATTAAAGAAAAGAAACATCGGTATCCTGACCGTCAACTAATTCATAGGGTCTTCATCTTCTAAAAAGAGTCTACGAATTCATAGGGAGTTTCCTCAAACAAGCATAATTATTGACCTCTCCGAATAAAACATAACCAAATCTCTACTAGGATACCAAGGATAGGAACGAAGAACCAATCAACTAACAACATTGGAAGACTATCCGGGATGTACCGAGTATTACGAATAAGAATATCTTGGCACACCCTCACACAATTCAACTAGCCCATCTTCAATACCAACTTTTACCGATCCTCTAAGTTACATTCTTTATTCAATCTCCAAGTGCACTACCACCAATACTTGTTCTTCATACTCAATAATATCATACTCCAACTAAATTACGTCACCAAAATTCAACAGTGCTTTCAAAGCTATCGAACTAACTAGCTCCTAGACTCACTTCCAAAAAGGACATATAATACACATCACTGCGTCAAATTTCTGACATTCTCCTCACATCTTGAAGTCTAACTCCATGTACTAACCCAAAATCTAACAGCACTAAAACTTGCATTAAAATTTTCTCGTCATTTCACAAACACGTTTCCGTATTATCCTCAAAAGGAAGAGTTTCAACCTTTAGTATGAAAAACTTAAGAACTCCAAAACTACAAACGATCAAATCCATATTTACTTCAATGGCACAATAGAAACTCTTATCACAAAAGTTTACCGAAATGTATTTAACTTCTAACCACCACCCGCACACAGCATAACTTTACTTTCTAATCACCAAGCAAATTAGAATAATCCTATTCCATATACTCAAACCAAACCAACCCAAGCACTCACACCCTAATATAGCCATAGCCCATTACATGGCTACTACAAAACTACCAAAAAGTTGTACCTTGCCAAAGCCTATGTACTTACTGTCAAATTCTAAGAACCCAACTGCTAGTACTACGTTTAGAAAAACTCACAATTAAAATAATCAACTACTCGCACTATATATCCACCTGGTCATCTCAATTTTTGTTTTTGTTTTGGATTAAAGAAAAGAAACATCGGTATCCTGACCGTCAACTAATTCATAGGGTCTTCATCTTCTAAAAAATGTCTACGAATTCATAGGGTATTCCCTCAAACAAGCATAATTATTAACCTCTCCTAATAAAGCATAACCAAAACTCAACCAGGATAACAAGGATAGGAATGCAAGACCAATCAAACAACAACATTTCACGACTATCCGGGATGTACCGAGTATTACGAATAAGAAAATCTGGGAACACCCTCACACAATTCAACTAGCCCATCGTCAATACCAACTTGTAACGATCCTCTAAGTTACATTCTTTAGTCAATCTCTAAGAACACTACCACCAATACTAATTCTTCATACATAATAGCATCATACTCCAACTAAATTACGTCACGAAAACTAAATAGTGCTTTAAAAGCTAATGATCGAACTAACTAGCTCCTAAACTCACTTCCCTAAAAACATATTACACATCACTGCGTCAAATTTCTGAAATTCTCCTCACATCTTAAAAACTAACTCCATGTACTAATCCGAAGTCTAACAGCATTGAAACTTGCATTAAAAAAAATTCTTGTCATTTCAAAACCACGTCCCTGTATTATCCCCAAAAGGAAGAGTTTAAACTTTTAGAAGCAAAAACTTAAGAACTCCAAAACTACTAACGATCAAATCCATAATTACTTCAACGGCACAATAGCAACTCTTATTACAAAAGTTTACCGAAATGTATTGAACTTTCTAGCCACCACCCGTGCACTGCATAACTTTACTTTCTAATCACCAAGCAAATTAGAATAATCCCCTTCCATATACTCAAACCAAACAAAACAAAACCAACTTAAGCACTCACATCATAATATAGCCATAGCCTATCTACAAAATTAACAAAAAGGTGTACCTTGCCATAGCCTATCTATTTACTATCAAATTCTAAGAAACCAACTGCTACTATTACGTTTAGAAAAACCCACAATTATAATAAACAACTACCTGCACTACATATCCACCTAGTCATCTCAGTTTTGGATTTTGTTTTGGATTAAAGAAAAGAAACATCGGATTCATGACCGACAACTAATTCATAGGGTATTCATCTCCTAATAAATGTCTACGAATTCATAGGGTATTTCTTCAGACATGCAAAATTATTGACCTCTCCTAATAAAACATAACAAAATCTCTACTAGGATACCAAGGATAGGAAAGAAGGACCAATCAAATAACAACATTACAAGACTATCCAGGATGTACCGAGTATTACAAATAAGAAAATCTTGGCACACCGTCACACAATTCAACTAGCCCATCGTAAATACCAAATGGTGGCGATCCTCTAAGTTACATTCTTTAGTCAATCTACAAGTGCACTACCACCAGTACTAATTCTTTATACTCAATAACATAATACTCCAACTAAATTACGTCCCCAAAACTCAATAGTGCTTTCAAAGCTAATGATCGAACTAACTAGCTCCTAGACTCACTTCCCAAAAAAACATATATTACACATCACAGCATCAAATTTCTAAAATTCTCCTCACATCTTGAAGACTAACTTTGTGTACTAACCCAAAATCTAACAGCACTGAAACTTGCATTAAAATTTTCTCTTGTCAATTCAAAACTACGTCCATGCATAATCCACAAAAGGAAGAGTTTAAACCTTTAGTAGCAAAAACTTAAGAACTCCAAAACTACTAACGATCAAATCCATATTTTCTTCTACGGCACAATAGCAACTCGTATCACAAAAGTTACCGAAATGTATTGAACTTTCTAACCACCACCCGTGAACTGCATAACTATACTTTCTAATTACCAAGCAAATTAGAATAATCCCCTTCCACATACTAAAACAAACCCAAACACTCTCATACTAACATAGCCACAGCACATTACATGGCCAATACAAAACTACCAATAAGGCAAACCTTGCAAAAGACTATCTATTTATTGTCAATTTCTCATAACCGAACTGATACTACTACGTTTAGAAGAACCTACAATTATAATAATCAATTTCTCGAACAATTTATACACCAAGTCAACTAAGTTTTTGTTTTTGCTTTGGATTAAAAAAAAAGAAACATCGGTATCCTGACCATCACCTAATTCATAGGGTTTTCATCTTCTAAATTATGTCTACGAATTCATAAGGTATTTCTTGAAACAAGCATAATTATTGACATATCCTAATAAAACATAACCAAGTCTCTAATAGGATACCAAGGATAGGAACGAAGGACCAATCAAAAAACAACATTTCAAGACTATCCAGGATGTACCGAGGATTACGAATAAGAAAATCTTGGCACACCCTCACACAATTCGACTAGCCCATCGTCAATACCAACTTGTAGCGATCCCCTAAGTTATATTCTTTAGTCAATCTCCAAGTGCTCTACCACCAATACTAATTCTTCATACTCAATAACATCATACTCCAACTAAATTACGTTACCAAAACTAAAAAGTGCTTTCGAAGCTAATGATCAAACTAACAAGTTCCTAGACTCACTTCCCAAAGAACATATATTACGCATCACTACGTCAAAATTCTGAAATTCTCCTCACATCTTGAACACTAACTCCATGTACTAACCCAAAATCTAGCAGCACTAAAACTTGCATTAAAATTTTCTCCTATCATTTCAAAACCACGTCCCTGTGTTACCCCCAAAATGAAGAGCTCAAACCTTTGGTAGCAAAAACTTAAGAACTCCAAAACAACAAACGATCAAATCCATATTTACTTCAACGGCACAACAGCAACTCTAATCTCAAAAGTTTACCGAAATGTATTGAACTTTCTAACCACCACCCGTGCACTACATAACTTTACTTTATAATCCCTAAACAAATTAGAATAATCCCCTTCCGAATACTCAAACCAAATCAAATCAAACCAACCCAAGCACTCACATCCTAATATAGCCATAGCCCTTTACATGGCCGCTACAAAACTACCAATAAGGCGTACCTTGCCAAAGCCGATCTATTTACTGTCAAATTCTCAAAACCCAACAGCTTCTACTACGTTTCGAACACCCAAAATTATAACAATCAACTACTCGCACTATATATCCACCTGTTCATCTCAGCTTTTGTTTTTGTTTTGGATTAAAGAAAAGAAACATCGGTATCCTGACCGTCAACTAATTCATAGGGTCTTCATCTTCTAAAAATAAAGTCTACGAATTCATAGGGTGTTTCCTCAAACAAGCATAATTATTGACCCCTCCTAATAAAACAAAACCAAATCTCTACTAGGATACCAAGGATAGGAACGAAGAACCAATCAAATAACAACATTTCAAGACTATCCGGGATGTACCGAGTATTACGAATAAGAAAATCTTCGCACACCCTCACACAATTCAACTAACCCATCGTCAATACCAACTTTTAGCGATCCTCTACGTTACATTCTTTATTCAATCTCCAAGTGCACTACAACCAATACTAGTTCTTCATACTCAATAATATCATACTCCAACTAAATTACGTCACCAAAATTCAATAGTGCTTTCAAAGCTAATGATCGAACTAACTAGCTTCTAGACTCACTTCCAAAAAGAACATATATTACACGTCACTGTGCAAATTTCTGACATTCTCCTCACATCTTGAAGACTAACTCCATGTACTAACCCAAAATCTAACAGCACTGAAACTTGCATTAAAAATTTCTGTTGTTATTTCACAAACACGTCCCCGTATTATCCCCAAAAGGAAGAGTTTCAACCTTTAGTAGGAAAAACTTAAGAACTCCAAAACTACAAATGATCAAATCCATATTTACTTCAATGGCACAATAGAAACACTTATCACAAAAGTTTACCGAAATGTATTTAACTTCTAACCACCACCCGCACACTTCATAACTTCACTTTCTAATCACCAAGCAAATTAGAATAATCCTCTTCCATATACTCAAACCAAACAAACCCAAGCACTCACACCCTAATATAGCCATAGCCCATTACATGGCCACTACAAAACTACCAAAAAGTAGTACCTTGCCAAAGCCTATGTACTGACTGTCAAATTCTAAGAAACCAACTGCTAGAACTACGTTTAGAAAAACTCACAATTAAAATAATCAAGTACTCGCACTATATATCCACCTGGTCATCTCAGTTTTTGTTTTTGTTTTGGATTAAAGAAGAGAAACATCGGTATCCTGACCGTCAACTAATTCATAGGGTCTTCATCTTCTAAAAAATGTCTACGAATTCAAAGGGTATTTCCTCAAACAAGCATAATTATTGACCTCTCCTAATAAAACATAACCAAATCTCTACCAAGATACCAAGGATAGGAACGAAGGACAAATCAAACAACAACATTTCACGACTATCCGGGATGTACCGAGTATTACGAATAAGAAAATCTTGGCACACCCTCACACAATTCAACTAGCCCATCGTCAATACCAAATAGTGGCGATCCTCTAAATTACATTCTTTAGTCAATCTCAAAATGCACTACCACCAATACTAATTCTTCAGACTCAATAACATCATACTCCAACTAAATTACGTCCCCAAAACTCAATAGTGCCTTCAAAACTATTGATCGAACTAACTAGCTCCTAGACTCACTTCCCAAAAAAACATATATTACATATCACAGCATCAAATTTCTAAAATTCTCCTCACATCTTAAAGTCTAACTTTGTGTACAAACCCAAAATCTAACAGCACTGAAACTTGCATTAAAATTTTCTGTCAATTCAAAACCACGTCCATGTATTATCCACAAAAGGAAGAGTTTAAACCTTTAGTAGCAAAAACTTAAGAACTCCATAACAACTAACGATCAAATCCATATTTTCTTCAACGGCACAATAGCAACTCGTATCACAAAAGTTTACCGAAATGTATTGAACTTTCTAACCACCACCCGTGAACTGCATAACTATACTTTCTAATTACCAAGCAAATTAGAATAATCCCCTTCCATATACTCAAACCAACCCAAGCACTCACATCCTAACATAGCCATAGCATATTACATGGCCAATTGGCCAATACAAAACTACCAATAAGGCAAACCTTGCAAAAGCCTATCTATTTATTGTCAATTTCTCAGAACCGAACAGCTACTACTACGTTTAGAAGAACCTAAAATTATAATAATCAACTTCTCGCACAATTTATACACCTAGTCAACTCAATTTTTGTTTTTGTTTTGGATTAAAGAAAAGAAACATCGGTATCTTGACCATCAACTAATTCATAGGGTATTCATCTTCTAAAATATGTCTACGAATTCATAGGGTATTTCTTCAAACAAGCATAATTATTGACCTCTCCTAATAAAACATAACTAAATCTCTAATAGAATTCCAAGGATAGGAACGAAGGACCAATCAAATAAAAACATTTCAAGACTATCCGGGATGTACCGAGGATTACCAATAAAAAAATTTTGGCACACCCTCACACAATTCGACTACCCCATCGTCAATACCAACTTGTAGCGATCCCCTAAGTTACATTCTTTAGTCAATCTCCAAGTGCTCTACCCACCAATACTAATTCTTCATACTCAATTACATCATACTCCAACTAAATTACGTCACCAAAACTGAAAAGTGATTTCGAAGCTAATGATCAAACTAACAAGCTCCAAGATTCACTTCCCAAAGAACATATATTACGCATCACTGCGTCAAATTTCTGAAATTCTCCTCACATCTTGAAGACTAACTCCATGTGCTAACCCAAAATCTAGCAGCACTGAAACTTGCATTAAAATTTTCTCTTGTCATTTCAAAACCACGTCCCTGTATTATCCCCAAAAGGAAGAGCTCAAACCTTTGGTAGCAAAAAATTAAGAACTCCAAAACTATTAACGATCAAATCCATATTTACTTCAACGGCACAACAGATACTCTAATCTCAAAAGTTTACCGAAATGTATTTTACTTTATAACCACCACCCGTGCACTACATAACTTTACTTTATAATCACTAAACAAATTAGAATAATCCCCTTCCGAATACTCAAACCAAATCAAACCAACCCAAACACTCACATCCAAATATAGTCATAGCCCTTTACATGGCCGCTACAAAACTACCAATAAGGCGTACCTTGCCAAAGCCTACCTATTTACTGTCAAATTCTCAAAACCCAACTGCTACTACTACGTTTAGAAAACCCAAAATTATAATAATCAACTACTCGCACTATATATCCACCTGTTCATCTCAACTTTTGTTTTTGTTTAGGTTTAAAGAAAAGAAACATCGGTATCCTGACCGGCAACTAATTCATATAGTCTTCATCTTCTAAAAAAAGTCTACAAACTCATAGGGTGTTTCCTCAAACAAGCATAATTATTGACCTCTCCTAATAAAACATAACCAAATCTCTACTAGGATACCAAGGATAGGAACAAAGGACCAATCAAATAATAACATTTCAAGACTATCCGGAATGTACTGAGTATTTCGAATAAGAAAATTTTGGCACACCCTCACACAATTCAACTAGCCCATCGTCAATACCAACTTTTAGCAATCCTCTAAGTTACATTCTTTAGCCAATCTCCAAGTGCACAACCACCACTACAATTTCTTCATACTCAATAACATCATACTCCAACTAATTTACGTCACCAAAACTCAATTTTGCTTTCAAAGCTAATGATCGAACTAACTAGCTCCTTGACTTACTTCCCAAAAGAACCTATATTACACATCATTGCGTCAAATTTCTGAAATTCACCTCCCATCTTGAAGACTAACTCCATTTACTAACCCAAAATCTAAGAGTACTGAAACTTGCATTAAAAAAATTTCTCGTCAATTCAAAACCACGTCCCTGTATTATCCCCAAAAGGAAAAGTTTAAACCTTTTGTAGCAAAAACCTAAGAACTCCAAAACTACTAACAATCAAATCTATATTTACTTTAATAGCACAATAGCTACTCTAATCTCAAAAGTTTATTGAAATGTATTGAACTTTCTAACCACCACCTTTGCACTACATAACTTTACTTTCTAATCACCAAACAAATTAGAATAATCCCCTTTCATATACTCAAACCAACCCAAGAACTCACATCCTAATATAGCCATAGCCCATTACATGGCCACTACAAAACTACCAATAAGGCGTACCTCTCCAAAGCCTATCTATTTACTGTCAAATTCTCAAAACCCAACTGCTACTACTACGTTCAGAAAAACCCACAATTATAATAATCAACTACTCGCACTATATATCCATCTGGTCATCTCAGTTTTTGTTTTTGTTTTGGATTAAAGAAAAGAAACATCGGTATCCTGACCGTCTACTAATTCATAGGGTATTCATCTTCTAAAATATGTCTACGAATTCATAGGGTATTTCCTCAAACAAGCAAAATTATTGACATCTCCTAATAAAACATAACCAAATCTCTACTAGGATACCAAGGATAGGAACGAATGACCAATCAAATAACAACATTTCAAGACTATCCGGGATGTACCGAGTATTACGAATTAGAAAATCTTGGCACACCCTCACACAATTCAACTAGCCCCTCGTCAATACCAACTTGTAGCGATCCTCTAAGTAACATTCTTTAGTCAATCTCCAAGTGCACAACCACCAATATTAATTCTTCATGCTCAATAACATCATACTTCAACAAAATTACGTCAACGTACTTGTAAAATAAGTGTGACGATCCCAATAACAAATAAAATCACTTATGCTAACTCTCCTCCAATATCCTATAAAATTTTACGAAAAAATAAAGTTCCCATCGAATGGGTATTATCTCCATACTAACATCCGGTACCGATGCACATCAAATACCAAATGTTCTAACAAATGGCAGTAGGACTTCGGGGACTCGACCTCCACTAAATGAACATGATACTGAATGAATGTGAAAGTAATTTTCTTTTATTTTTTTAACCTAGGCTTTGATACCATTTAATTAGTCTAATGGCACGTGCGTATCCAATTTCAACATAACAAATATAAACAATTATGTGTTTCTAATTTTAATCATAAATTTTCTAAAACAATAATTTAAGGGACACGAATAAGTTTGAAAGTACGTAACATGCTTAACCACTCAATTGGGTCTAAATATTATGCAAACCACAAACGCAAAAATGAGACTAACCTGTTACAAAAGTAGTTCACAATTATTAATAATAAGTTTCTAATTTAACATAACTCTAAATGCTACTTACTAAAATACCACAGATTACCCCATAAGAACCATGACTACCAACCAAAAACCAACTCTCAACCCGAACCACCAATTTCTAAATCATCCACCAATCTCCATATTCTCTAATAATTAACCTATAACCAAACATGCTTATAATATAAACCCTATATCACATGTCAATAAACCAAATATGCACTCATGCACCATCCTTGACACACATGATATCCAGATCGTGGAACCACAAACTGCGCAAACCCCCAATTTTGCCTTCTCCACAAATTAAACTCTGTATTTAACACCAGCACACAAAGAAAAAACCACGCCTAACAAGACTCCAAAAATAACCCCAAGTTCTTAGCTTAACACATGACTGGTGAAATGAGAGGGAAAAAAAAAAACAAGGGAATGAGATCAATAATGAAGAAGAACAAGATCAAACTAACCAAATCACCAACTAGCCGAAATACCAATTAAAGGCTCCTCTATTCTCTTAATATGGTGTGAGAACTAAGCCCTAACTCTTAAGCATATATAGGAACATGTAAACTGAAGTAATAACCCACATCTCCCACAATTATAGCTAATCAAGTTATTAGAATTTATGTAGATAAGTAAGAAAAATAAATTACCTAAAATCCAATTTAACCTAACACAAATTTATAGAATTACCATTTAATACCGCTATTTTACCCAAAATCAATCTCATACTCCAAGAATTACAATCGTGTCAATGATACCCATAATGCGCACAAAAAAAACTAATTTCGACCCGACCATAATACCCAATAATAAATAGCAGTATAAATAATTACATAAATAAACTCAAATGATAACCGTTATTGTACGCAAATTCCATCAACGACAATTGATTATCCCAATTTCCTTTCCACTTTAAGGTACATGTTCTCCATAAATCCTCCAAAGTCTGTATAGTTCTCCCACTCTGACCATCAGTTTGAGGGTGGTAAACAGAGCTAAAAAGTTAACGAGTACCCATCGCTGCCTAATAGGCAGTCCAAAATTTAGATACATAACGGGGACACGATCAGACACAATTGATACAGGTGCACCATGGAGTCTAACAATCTCCCTAACATACAACCGTGCCAAACAATCCAATGTATATGTCTCTTCTTAGTAGCAACAAAATGCACTGACTTAATGAGCTGATCAACAACATCCACCAACTTGACATTCATGTAACCGCTCCAATCTCTTTACAACTCCATATCACTCTCATCAAGATCAATAAAGGAAAAAAATTGTAAGTTATTTGAAACTCCAAAAAGAATCATGCCTCCATAAGATTGAACATCTCGAATATCACAAAATTCCAAAAGTTTACCAACCATTCAATAGTTACTGCCTCATTATGTCCAACATTAGTACAACCAAGTGCATCTAATCTAGTTCCAAGTGGACCACCGATGCTTAGAACATGGCATACATTTTATAATTCAACCAATAAGATCACCAAAGCAAATGTTATCATGTCTTCTATGAAAAAGAAATCTAAACCTCCAACTTGAATTCTTTCTTTAACCTTCTACAACTTTAAATTTTTAACTAGCCACCAAAACAGCATCAAATCACTCACAAGATCAATTCTTAGGGTTCCTCCAAACTCACATAATGAAAAATAATAATAATACATTATCCACACTCCAGTATAGCGTACCCCACACACTTCCAAATTCACCACTGTATATATGCTGCACCGAAGAACTTACAACTTTTAAAAAAAATGCTAAAAAAACACACCTAATCCACAAAATTGCGTGCACCTATCAATCCATTAACATATAGCTACAAAGCTCCACCATTAATATAACATACACAACAATTAAATGTCTAAACATCCTAAAATCTTTTTCTTCCAACGAAGTGATATTATGAGGTCCTATATCCAGTTTCTAGCTATTCATTCATCTCTTTCACATCTAACTCCGAAATAATCATGTTCCCAGAATACGTAAATTCCTCCCACGGTGGGTTTTTTTTTTTGTGTCACATCTTACTATCATCCTCAGGTACGAATCAACAACAAATCCATAAGAATATCTCCGAAACTATAATTCAACTTCACCTAAAATGACTATCTGGGGAAAACATAGAAGATAACTAATGAAGTCATCAGTCAAGTTAAAATTAGAAGTCATGGAAAGAATCCAAAATATTTCCCCCCCAAACCAAGTAATCAAGCTCTAGATATACGACATCTGAAATTGATTACTACTATCCGAACAGTCTCAAAAATCCAAATTCCTACTATCCCACTCTTTAATCCTCAAAGATACATTTATCAAAGTATCACAAGTCATATGACCCAACATATCACCTCTTATTATTAATCAATTTACTAATTCCAGATCATAGGGAGGGGATAGCGTGGAGCAGCCGGTTGTTGCGGGAATGGTGGACAGCAGAGATCACGGGTGAGTGTGAATTTGTCTCTAATTTTTTTGATTTTCTTGGTGGTTTAGAGAGAAAACATGGCTGTAAATGGAATTACTTGTTAATTCGGTGTTTGTTTGTTTGGAGATTACTTTTATGCTATAAAACCCCGACACCTTTAAAGGTCGACGTATTGCAGTGTCGAACATGGCAGGGACACACGGGGACATGTATGGGACACATCACGTGGCGTGTCCCATAATTTAATTAAAATTTTTTGGGAGGGATACAACTAGGGACACATGGGGGACACCGATGGGGACACGACAGGGGGGTCAAAGTGTAATTTTTTTTTTAAAAATGAGGGTCAAGCTGTAATTTTTTTATAATTTTAAGGGTATTTTTTTAAAAAGATCAGTTGTCAAACTGTAATTTTTCAATTTGATTGTATTGCACTTACGGATGTCTTGTGTAAGTTTGAATGGTATTGGAACTATGGATTTTTCGTTTTGTCCACATTTTGCCATTTAAACTTGGGAAAAAATTGAAAAACAAATATATATATACGTGGCGTGTCCCACGCCGTGTTTGTGTCCCCATTTTTTTAGAATTTCCGTGTCCCAGTGTATGTGTCTTGTCTGTATCCGTGTTCGTGCATCATAGCTTTTATGCTTAATATACAATTTAATGAAAATACAAATACAATGGGGACGATGACTTGAATTACTAGTACCACAAAAGAAAGAATATATCCAGCTACAAATAAATTTCTTAGTTTATCGCTGCAGCATAGAATCTAAAAAGGGCTTAACATCCCCACCGTCATGAACGGGTAATGAATTGATCTTGCTTTCCACTTGCGATTCAAAAAACAAATGTGATATTTGAAAATCAAAGAAGAAAATAAAAAGAAAGAAAACCGACCTGACAATATAGGTAGGCTGCATAGAACAAAGCCCAGAGGGAGATGGTGCTCACAATACCAATCAGTACAAAAGTTGACAGAAGCTGCCAAACTTGGCCAAGAAACATATTC
>JAOTQK010000004.1:4324460-4336960 GCA_025642025.1 Rhododendron ferrugineum
TCAAAGAAAAAGTCACAAAAATCATGAGAAACAAAGTAAAGCTGTTTCAAAACTTTACTTTTAATCGCTGGAGTAAGTTCAGGGCAAATCAAAGAAAGAGACGAGTCCACGGCAAATCAAAGAGAGAACGTTAACCGAGAGTAGAAATTCACTTACAGATTCGGGCGACATTGTGGTCCTCAGACTGAATCTCGTCGGCGCCCTGCAAGATAAGGTCGATGTTGGTCTCCCGAGTGAGCGATGGCGGCACAGAGCCAGCGATGCCACTCGGCGCCCTCTCGTGGCCGCCGCGGCCGTCGTGCCGGAGCTTCTCCCTCCGCAGAGTCGCCCGCACCAGCCGCTCCCAGTTCTCGGAAGGCCTCACCATCTCCGAACCCCTAGAATTTCGCACCCAGGCCAAACGGTTAGATTTTCTCGAAACCCTAACTCCCTGTCCGAATACCAAACGGTAAGATTTTCTCGAAACCCTAACTCCCTGTCCGAATACAAAACGGTAAGATTTTCTGGAAACTCTGTGGGGCGTGTAGGTCTGAGAGATTTTATCGTACAGTTGACTGGATTGAGAAGGTTTGATGACCGAAAGTCTGAAACCCTAGATTAGAATAGAACGTGAAATTCACAAGAGCGATGGTGGCGTCGAAGGGTGAGTCGCCGTGGACGTAAGGGCGGCCAGCCGGAGAGAAAACGACGGAGGCAACGTGGGCCCCGGTGAGGCCAATCTTCCTGTCGATCTCGTCGGCCTCCCTCAACACGGCGTCGGAAACGCGGAGGAAGCTGTGGAGGCGGGGCTCGGTGCGCGGCGGAAGGTCGAGGGCGAGGAGGAGAGAGGGGTGTGACGAAATCACAGGCCACACTTGCGACCATAGATGGCTTGAGATTGCGTGAGAGAGAGAGAGCGCTCTGTTTGAAGTTTGAATGGAGAGAGAGAGGCGTGGAGTATTGAGAGACAGTGGTGTGGAGAGGAAGCTCCTCTAATTTACACCTTTTATGATCCAACGGTAAGTAGTTAAGTAGGTGTTAAGGAAACTCTTTGAGATCTCCAGTAAAAGGAGTAAATGATACTCCGGACCCCACACAGCGTGCGGTGGTTGTAGCTGTAATCCAACTCAAGTTAATTTTTATGTTTAATAATTTCATTAAAAAAAAAAAAAAAACTTAACACGATGGCCCCCTAAAATATTAAGCGGGATCACACACACTCTCTTTCTTTCAATTTTAAACTCGATCAAAATGACCCATTGAGTCAAAAGAAAAACCTAATTTCACCTTATTCAAATCCTTCGATTACTGAGCAAATTTGCTCTCTTCTCTCCATTCATTTAGGGTTTTGTCTAGTTTCATTTGTTCTATGAAAATTTGGGGTTTTGCTTTCATTGAAGGTCATTTATAGGCTTATTAATTGCTTTCCCCTAAGAAATTGTCCAATATGATTAAGTGATTAACCCAAAAAAAACTAGTGTTCAAAAAGAAAAAAAAACAAAGGTTGTCTTCGCCAATTAGGCATCCATAGCGGGAGACCTGGAAAAGAAAACCGTTGGACCGTAGGTTATTTTATATTATGTGTAGAGATATAAGCGATTCTGTTCGGGCGATTTTTATGGAAAAAAAATAAACCAAACCGATTTAATCGATTTTTAATCATTGGGTACCGAAACCAACTGATACTACCAACAAATCGGTCATAACCCACCTGAATGATTTGGTAACGGCAGTTTGAACGGTTTAATCGGTATTTCTTACATTCGTAGACATTTGCAATGCTCTCTCACATGGAGTAGGTTCCATATACGAGTAGGTCTCATCTCATCTCATCTCACGTGAGAGGAGCGTTACAAATATCCTTTCCAACAACAAATTTTCGCTTTTTTGATGTTTTTCCTTCCTTTTGAGATTCAGGTTATAACCTGTTTGTTGCATTAATAATTCATGTCAACGAGCAAGAAGGAGTCTAAAAAATTTAAAAAATCAAGGCAAAAAGAAAAAATTCACTAAAGACAAAAAATTTGAAACAGTTGGTTTTTTTTTTCCTTTTAGTTTCATCTGAACTTTTTTGAACTCCTATCCACGTTTTTGTACTTTTATGATTTCTTTCGTTGAGACGAATCATTAATTTATAAAATTACGAGAAAAACTTAATAATGATTACGAAAATGTGTTGTTTTTAATCTAAGAAGAAAATGATACCAAAAGTACCATTTATTTTACACGGTATAGTACATGAAAACATTATTGGACACTTTCATGTAAAGTTTTTTTTGTATCCCACCATTTTTTGAATACCAAAATAAATAAATAAAAACATTAAAAAAAAATGGACTCTAACACGTGCGCAAAGATTTGTCCAAATAAAACACCGTATAAACGCAAAAAAAAAAAAGGGGTCATACATAAACCGCACCTCTCTCTCTCTCTCTCTCTCTCTCTAAAACAGATCTTCAGCCTTCAGATCGTCTGCTTTTTGACTCAGGTAACACACAAGCCTTTCGCCTGATCTCCCTATTTTATCATCGAAAATGGGATTCAGATTTAGTTACTTGATCTTCCTGTCATACATACACTACTTGCATAATGATTTTCTCTCAAAAAATCGTTTGATTTTTGGGGATTTGTTTAATTGCTTCGGGATCTCTACCCTCCTTTTGAATTTCAGTACTAGAATCTTTGTATTGTGATTGTATACGAGCGCGTTCGATAGGACGCTGGTTTTAAGTAAAAATTTGAGTAAAAGCTTGATTTGGAACGAAGCATTCCGATTGGCACCCCCAAATCTAAGCACAAATTCGAGTAAAAGCTTCCTTAATAACCCCACGGGGTTGTCGCAGGGGTTAATCGATTGGGCTTACCACCCCAATGATGCAAAGTCGGTTCCCTTTGACAGCGATTTGTCCTTGGGGCCACCTCACGGTTCTCACCTCATGCAATTGCGTCTAAAAGGCTTTGGGAGGGCTGGATAGATTAGTCCGGATCACTGGGACACTACCATAAAAAGGGTTCATTAATGGCTATATATAGGGGAGGAGAAAATTAGTGTTGCAAAATTTGACTCTTCCTTGATTTGAGTAAAACTCAATTTGGTAAAGGTTTGAGTCTTGGAGTGGAGTGGACTTTAGGGGTTTTTCCTCAAATTTCGAGTGAGTAAGAAAAGGGTAAGGGCTGGAGATGCGGTAAGTATCCACATCGGATCCAAAGTATATTAACCTAGCTTGCTTGCTGAGAACAACAGAGGACAAGTAAAGATTTGTACATAAAAGAGAACTCATAATAATTGTTTAGGTTTTTGAAAGCTAGATAGTGTCATTTTAGTCCCAATCTGAACTGTAGGTTTTGTCTTTTCTGGATCCCAAATAAATTGTTGGAAGATAGTGCTATAGATTGCTTAGTGTTCTACCGGATTATGATTAAAACCCATTTCTTAATCTTACGTATTTTGATCCGATTCGTTATCTAAGGGTTTTTGGTTCATTGTATTTTCCTCTTTTATAATTGAGTTCCTATGCTGATCTTCGCTCGTGAATGTAGGGTTTAGGCAGAACCACATAGTCGCCGTAGTCTTGTCTAGTGTGATTGCTCGGCTTATTGTTCGCATTGGTGGATTCCATTAAAAAACTAACCTTTTTTGGTTGCCCATGTTGCCCACCCATCAAATTGTGATTCCCTCGCTACCTTCTTTTGTAAAGGAGATACACTTTTGGTTGTTTTACTAACTAGCTTTCCATGTATTGATATTCAAAAGGTTTTGTGGTAATGGCTGAACAAAAGATTCAACAAAGTGCCTTCACAAAAGTTCACCAGCTTCGTCCTCTAGCTGGAGGACTTATGCTCACAGTAAAAGTGATCAGTTCAAAGACGATAATGCCTAGGGGCCGTGCGGATGGAAATCAAGGACGCCAAATGCGACTTGCTGAATGTTTGGTAGGTGATGAGACAGGAATGATTATCTTCACCGCTAGAAATGATCAAGGTTTGTTGCTTTGACTTGTTCTAGTTGTGCTCGAGTTTATATATGTCCTCCATGTTTTAATAGTTGATGCTGCTTATCAAAATAGTTTATGAAACCATATCGTTCTAGTCTTCACTCTTCAGAGGTTGCGAAACCACGCAAGTTGTGAATCAGCTGTCACGTAGTGTTGAAATGAAAATGAGAAATAACATTTCTTTAGGTCTATCCCTGGATAATTGGTAGAACTATCTAGTTACAACAATTAAATTCCAGAAGATCATAAATTACGTGAAAGGTTGAAGTTAAATAAAACGGAGACCCTATAACAAAGTTGTCAATATCGTACCGACCAGCGTACCGTTTTCACTACTACCGGTACTGGTACCGGTCTGTATATCGGTGCCATTCCGGGTTCACCACAATTAAGATTTTAAATATATTCAATATGGTAAAAAAAAAAAACAGTAAAAAAACCCTAATAGCAAAAAAACGAAATTTGTGCAACTCGAGAGAGTGAGAGAGAGACCTTGAAGTAGACTTTCGGCAGTAGAACCTTCAAAGGATTCAATCTTCGCGCACTGATGGAAGCTTAAGAAACCAGACCATTTTTCCCCAAGTTGGAATCCAATTGTTATGATTTTTAGGGTAGTGCAAAACAAGAGAAAATCCCATATAAGCCCATAAGTTGCATATAATCATCTGCCTTCTATTTGCATATAATCATTTGACTGGTGTGGAAACAAATTAGCCAACGATCATAGGTACCGTAATTTGATGACTGATAATGACTCTACCCACTTAAACATTGACAATTCAAGAAAGAGTTGGTTGACAAAACGATCATCTTAAAT
Organism: Rhododendron ferrugineum; assembly: GCA_025642025.1. Lineage (NCBI taxonomy): Eukaryota > Viridiplantae > Streptophyta > Magnoliopsida > Ericales > Ericaceae > Rhododendron > Rhododendron ferrugineum. The sequence goes on from JAOTQK010000004.1 coordinate 4,329,252, forward strand.
ATAAGGTCGATATTTACTCGTAACTCTGATTCTTTCCTCTTTATGAAACTAAAAGGTTGTTGAGCTTCTAGTATGGATTGTTTTGAGCAAACTTTGTGATTGCCTATTAGTGAGGTGGAAGGAGGGTTGGGAAGTAAATCAGATATTTTTAGCACGGAGTGCATAACCGATGTTCTGGTACCTTGTTTTACTGTCTAAACAAACTTGCCTTTGTGTACATATGGAATGGAATATGGTTTTTGAAGAAACGAAAAACGCGACTTTCATCAACTATATTCTCTTTAGAGGATTCATCAACTATGTTGTGTACTGTCTTGTTCAATTGATTGCGTCTGAATTTCATAGGCATGTACTCAATGTTCTAAAAGTCGCTCGGCGCTAGTTGGGCGGTCGGCCACCTTCGAGCGATTAATCGGTGCATATTAATTAGTAATCGGCGATTAATCGTTACTCAGACCTAATCGGATAGGCCCCGCCAGCTATTAATCGGTGATTAATCGCCAATTTATTCCTTGTTTTAGAACACTGCATGTACTTTGTTAATTTGTTTCACTTGTGCAAATAGACACATGATTTTATTTTTTTTTATCTTTAACTGATTGCGTATGGTGTGACTTGTAAACACGTGTCCTTTGGCATAGTGGACTTGATGAAAGAGGGTACTACTTGCATCCTACGCAACGCGAAGATTGACGTGTTCAAGGGATCAATGAGGCTCTCAGTGGACAGATCAGGTCGTGTTGAAATCACTGAGCAAGCTGATTTCTCTGTGAAAGAGGACAATAATTTGTCCCTCATCGAGTTTGAACGCGTGGACGTCGTCGTATAGTGACTTGTAACTGGTCTTTCCTTTGCCTCTGCTGTTGTTCCACCTAAATTGTTTTTACCATCGCAACTTAGGAGGCAGTTGGTAGAAGTTTTTGGCTTTGGTTTGACCTTGAGTACTATGGGAACCTTGTGTTAAGAAATCAGCTTCTTGTTGGGATATACTTTTGTTTCTCTATATTTATATGTTTGTTTTTGGACTGCCTTACTGTTCTTTGATCATGTCTGACACCATTCAAACATGGGCATAAGTATTTCCCTTAAGCTTGTTTCCTTTTTACCATGTGGACATCTGAACATTGTTTTGGGGAGGGAAGAGGAGCAACTTGCAGATCCTGTCCAGACAGGATTGAGGGCCGTTCGAACGGTCCTCGGCAGACCGAAATTCTGCACTTGTAGTTGATTCCGTCAGGACGATGGTCAAGTCGAATTACATTTGTTGCGCGTTTTATTTAGGAATTACATTTGTTGTGCATTTTATTTAGGATTTTGTGTGAGAAACTTGATAGAACTGGAGAGCGCAACTACTGAGGGTGATTTTCGGAGCGTTGTAATCCTCATTGTTCAACAGTGTATTTTTTTCCCCCTACCCCGTGGAGTAATGTATGGTTTCAATGTGTCGTACCACGTATATCTTGTTTTCTTGTGTCTTTTTTTCTTGTTTCGTTTCCTGCCGTTTGTTGGCTATCTAGTATCAGCCACCACATTCTGATGATGAAAAAAAACCACCACATTCTGAAATTGAAGGAGATCTAGTGTAGCCCAGAATCATGCGAGACAATCTTGCAACAAAGGGAAATTTGTAGTCAATCAACCATCTTCTTCATTCGTACCCAACAAAAAATATGTGATCAATCATTTGGAAATCGGAACCCACCCATGAGGTTCGTCCCTTCCGGTGGAGGGCCTGTAGAAACAGTCTCGCAAGTTGCAACCAAGGAAAATCTGGTTCGGAGATGGCTCGTCCAAAGTCTGCCTGTCTGCTATAAGTTTGATGAGTCCAGAACATCTGCTCTTTGACTGCCGTTGGGTACGTGCAGTTTGGTTTGGATTAGGGCTGCAAATGAACTGAGTGACTCGCGAGCTCGAGCCGAGTAAAGCTCGGCTTGTTCGATAAAAAACTCTTCTCGTTAAGGGAGACTCGGCTCAATCAAAGAGGCTCGTTTAGTAAATGACTAAACTTGGCGTGTTAAGGCTCGAGCTCAAGTTTTTGGGTTGTTTAGTAAATGAGCTGAACTCGAGCTCGACAAAGCTCGGCTCGTTTGCAGCCCTAGTTTGGATGTCATGTACAACTTAAATGTGGGTCATGGTCCTCCTACATCTGTTCAAAGGTGGACGTTGCAGGTGGTGGATCTGATCCATTTCTTGAGCAGAGTGGTCACCATAGCTTGGCATGTTTGGACATCAAGGAATGAGTTTGTTTTCAAATCTGAGTCGGGTGACGGACTGGGTGAGGGCCCCCTCATTTTCACCGACTTTGTAAATAAAGAATTTTTTGAATTCACCATAGGTTTTATGTAAATGATCGTAATCGTTCATTTTTTTTTACAAAATAATGTTTAAGCCTTTTTCTGAAAAATATCAGCTCAATCGGATACCACCAAGCGCTTGATCCATTGTTTCGACTTTCGATTCAGAATTTAGGATTGCGAATTCTGAATCAAAACATGAATGAATAAACAAGCAAAGCTAAGAATTTGTTCTTTACAAAATTAACGTGTCCGATCATTTGTTTGGGACTCGATGTAAACCCGCACATTGTATCTGTAGACCTTTGGTTACCGAAATTTGTACAAGTAAAATTATTAATAGAAAAATAGATGATGAACACATGATAATTTTTTTAACACATATAATGATAATTTTTTTTAACATATATAATCGAGATGCACAAGTTTGCTCAATAATAAATATATACTTACTTTAAACATTGTTATTTTATCACGAATACTGAAAACTATTTTGGTGTGTTTGTGATTTTACACAATAAATAAAAAGGATATATTAGCGAGGATTGCGTCTGCCGGGAGTCGAACCCGGGTCTATTGCTTGGAAGGCAATTATCCTAACCGTTGGACTACAAACGCTACTTGTTTAGTTAGACTTTTGCCTTTATGATTTTAACCTATTTTCTTTCGTGTTTTCAAATTAACAACCATAGCTTTCCTGTTTTGGATATTGTCTTTTCTTCGGCTGAAAACTCCACATGCCCAAAAAATGTAAATAGTTATATCGAACAATATCTCAATAATCATATGGAAACATTAGTCTATCTAGATAAAGAAAAGCTTGAAAGCTGTCTAAAACATAGGGTTGTCCACGTTCCGGATTAGATCGGATTCCTATAAATGTAATTTTTAATCCACGAGTCACGATTTTTAAAAAATAAAATCCGTGTTCAAACCAAAAATCCTACGGTATAGTCCAATCCAATCCATAAGTTAAGGCTTGCTTTCAATTTTATCTGCGGATTACATTCTATAAACACTAACTAACAAATGCAACCAAATAAGAAGCCGCGAACAGTGGTAAAAATTGACTTTTTTTCCCCCTAGGAATGGAGTTAACAGTGGCAAATGCCACAATAGGAGTATCACATTAACAATGGCAAATTAATTATACACTATTGTTCAAAATCATTCACAGAAGAATGCTTTGAAATGGAGTTAACAAATAACAGTGTCTGACTTGGAATGGAGTTAACAGTGGCAAGTTAAACTATTGTTACCATATATATCTCATTAAGTTAAAAAAAATGAAAATTATTTAATAAAAATTACATATATTTTAATTTTATGTTATTATTATTAATTATCCTCTCATGGTGAGGTCGATTAATCCACGGTTTCTTAGTGAAAATTCGTGGACTGAACCGTATCTCACGATTTTCTAATTTTTGAATCTGTGTCTAGATCATTAATCCACGGTCCAATCCAAAACGTACGGCTTGGCATGTTTGGAAATCAAGAAATGAGTTTGTTTTGAAATCTGAGTTGGGTGGCGGACTGGGTGAGGGGCACGTGACGTGCCCCCACTCATTTTCACCGACTTCGTATATAAAGATTTTTTTGGATTCACCATAGGTCCCATGTAAATGATGATAATCGTTCATTTTTTTTACAGAAAATAACGTTTAGGCCTTACTTGAAAAATATCACCTCAATCGGAAACCACCAAGCGCTTGATCCATTCTTTCAACTTTCAATTCAGAATTTAGGATTGCGAATTCTGAATCAAAACATGAATGAATAATCAAAGCACTTAGTGAAGTTCAATAGAACTAGTTTTGTACAAGGAAAGCTAAGAATTTGTTCTTTACAGAATTAACGTGTTCGATCATTTGTTTGAGACTCGATGTGAACACATTGCACTTGTAGACTTTTGGTTACCGAAATTTGTATGCGTAGAGTTATTAATAGAAAAATAGATAATGAACACATGATAATTTTTTTAACACATATAGTCGAGGTATACAAGTTTGCTCAAATAACTGGTCACTAAAAAATATAAACATTGTTATTTTATCACGGATGCGAAGATTATTTTGATGTGATTGTGCTTGATTTTACACAATAAGTAAAAAGGAAGGAACAACTGGGGGTTGCGTCTGCCGGGAGTCGAACCCGGGTCTATGGCTTGGAAGGCAATTATCCTAACCGTTGGACTACAAACGCTACTTGTTTCGTTAAACTTTTGCCTTTATTATTTTAACCTCTTTTCTTTTGTGTTTCAAATTAACAACCATAAACCCTCCTGTTTTGGATGATATTTGTCTTTTCTTTGGCTGAAAATTTCACATGCCAAAAACATAAAAGTAAATAGTTATATCGAACAATATCTCAATAGTCGTATGGAAACATTAGTCTAGATAAAGAAAATGGTAGTGTTAATGTCAAAATTATTGTGCATAAAAAGCTTGTACTATGTTCAAAGTACAAGATTCTTAGGCACAAAAGTTTTGACATTAACAAAAATAGTTTTGGCATTATCATTCTCTTAAAGAAAAGCTTAAAAATTGTCTAAAACAAACGGACGGTCCGGATTGGATTCCTATAAATCCAATTTTAATCTGTGAGTTACGATTTTTAGAAAATGCACTCCGTGTCCGGGCTAAAAATCCTACGGTATAATCCAATCCGTAATCAATCTTGGTTTTATCTGCGGATTACATTCTATAAACACTAAATAACAAATTCACATTTTCCTGCCCTTAAGAATGGAGTTAACAGTGGCAAATTAATTATACTATTGTTCAAAACCATCCCCAGAAGACTGTTTTGAATGGAGTTAAAAGTGCATTGTTCTTCTAAATAAGCCAAGTGGTTTATTTTTTTGTTCTTATTTAAATTATTTTTGCATTTGTTAGTTTTTTTTATCAATTTTTTGGAGATTATTGCTTCGTCATGACGAGAGCAATCTAAAAAGTAAAAAATTTCGATCAAAACCTAATTTTTTTGAATAAAGACAAAAATAAGCCAATAAGCCAATTTTTTCGTCTTTATTCAAAACAAAATTGGATTTCGATAGTAATTTTTTACTTTTTAGATTCATCTCGTCATGACGAAGCAATAATCTCCAAAAAATTGACGAAAAACTAACAAATGCAGAAAAAATTTAAATAAGGGCAAAAATATAAGTCATTTGGCTTATTTAGAAGAACAACCCAAACTCGGTTCACGAGCATTGTTCACGACGCTACAATAGAGATGATGTTGTTAGAGTTTCGTGCTGAGATGATGATGGTGGTAGAGGGTGGCTGCTAGGGTTTTGTATATCTAAGGTTAGATGGTGAACCCACTTTGATACTATGTTGTAAGAGAAAGAATGATATATATCACATTAAGGTAAAAATTGTAAAATAAAAAATTATTTACTAAATATTACATATATTTTAATTTAAAGTTATTATTGTTAAATATCTCACGATGAGATTCGGTTAATCCACGGTTTCATTGTAAAAATCAGTGGATGGAACTGTATCTCACGGTTTTTCTAAATTTTAAATCCGCGTCCAGACCATTAATCCACGGATTCAATCCAAAATGTACGGATCAATTCGGACCGATTTCACGGTTTATCGAATTTTTTGGACAGCCTTACTAAACAGTAAAACATAGCAGAATATATGTGCTTGCAAATTCGGTATCCAGACCATTAATCTACGGATCCAATCCAAAACGTACAGATCAGTTCGGACCGGTTTCACTGTTTACCAAATTTTTTGGACAGCCTTACTAAACAGTAAAACATAACAGAATATATGTGCTTGCAAGTTCGGTATCCAAAAAAATTTGCCGCCCATGGTGGGCGGCTTAGGCCGTGTAGCCTAATTTAGGGAGCAGATTCAGCCCAAAGTTATAATCATCATCAATTCATAGTAGTGTCATTCTCCAAAGCTTAGGTAATCAACGGTTCTCATCGCGGGATTAACATCGCGGAATCAACGATTCATCATCATCAGTCAATGCCAGCCCTTGGGCGGCGAACAACTATAGGAACCCAAAACAATATAAACAAGTATAGGTGTATGGTTTGTAGTCGATGTGGGACAAAGTTTACTCCTTTCGTTCCATTTTAGTTGTTTGTGTCATTCTTTAAGCACTTATATCTTTTAATTTGTAACATTTTTTCGCATTTCAAGAACTTTGTATTGTACCACTAATCGAAAACAATTAAATAAGATACATATTACATATTCTTTTAGATTCGTATTAATAAATATAAGTGATTAAAAATTGGTAGGAACATTAAAAAAAAGACACAGAAAATGTTTCGGAGGAAGTAATTAGCGTTACCAGAAAAGATAAAGGGACCGACGGGTCCACACCGAAATCGTACGGACGGCCGCGCCGGGCCATCTCTGGCCACCGGACGGTCGATTCGAGTCGTCCAAAAATTCTATAAAAATAAAAAACGAGGGGGTCCATATGGAAATCAACAGCATCCGATGTGTATATATACATATATACATGAAAAATAGGATGTTTGGATCAAGTACCCTACACACATCGGGTGCCATGGGAAAATATATACACGAAAAATAGGGTGTTTGGATAAGCACTCTACACATATCGGATGCCGTTGATTCTCGTTAAAGCCCACTTGTTTTTTATTTTAGGATTTTTGGACGGCTCGGATCGGCCGTCCGGTGGTTGGAGACGGCCTGGCGCGGCCGTCGATACAATTTCGGCGGGCAACCCATCGGTCCCTGTAGTGCTACGGAAACGCAATTGATTTTTCGTTCTCCCAGTTTTCGGCACTTCGCAAAATCAATGGAGGGGCTCGGCCGCAGCGTGTGGATGAGGCGGCTGTGGTCCAACCATCTCTTTCTCCTCCCCAACAAACTCTCTCCGTCGACCGCTCTCAATTCCTCGCCCACGATCCCACCTCTACCGCCGCCGCGGGGCCTCGGTTTTCCCGCCTCCTCCAACCGCCGCTGCTGCCGCTCGATTTCCTCTGCCGCTCACTCTTCCTCCCCTGCCGTTAAGAATGGAATCGTGAATCGGGGAGCAAAGAAGGTGTTACTCAAAGGAATGAGATATGGTGAATTTGAAGTACGTGAGTATATTTTTTCGTTTTTTTTGTGTGTGTGTGTGTGTGTGTGTTTATGCATAGCGTAAATGGATTACGCAATGATGCCTTTCATTCTCCTTTGTTTCGTGGCTCTAATTTGCTTGAATGCTTTGTGATTGGGATTTTGATTGGCGGGGGTTAGATTTTGGAGTTGTGTTTGTGCTGTTTAGGACTTTAGGCGCGCGAACGAACAAGGTTGTTTGCAATCAGCTCGAGGCTTAGCTTGGCTCGGCTTGGGTTGTTAGTAAACGAGTCGAGCTCGAGTTTTAAGCTTGTTTAGTAAAAACGAGCCGAGCTCAAGTTGGTTATAA
>JAOTQK010000004.1:4339460-4355235 GCA_025642025.1 Rhododendron ferrugineum
TTGAATGCAACGAATGATGAGGTACTTCTTGTCTAGCCGTATTTGATAGGCACATAGAGAGAAAAAAAAAGGAGTGAGAAGATTGATCCTCATTAAAAAAAATAATGCAGGTTAGAAACTGGATCATGCCAGTTAACCGGAAGTATAATCTGGCTTTGCTGCTTGGGACTCTTCGGCAGGAACTTCGTTCTAAACATAATTACAGGGTTCTATTTGAATATGTAATGCTTGCAGGCATTAATGACAGGTCGGATAAGCCTTTCACTTTTGCACATTTCCAATATTAGTTGTCTCCATTTTTTCCGGGTACCCCATTGTATGCAGCATTTAATAGCCATTCTTAAGCTGTGGTGAGGTATGATTTCATGGGAATTGCATTGATTAGAGTGAGTTTTAGTGTGACAGCATTTCTGTATTAAGTATTTGTGATTACAAGAAATGCGTTTATTTGAATTTATTTTAGTCGTGTTAAGTTCATGATTTAGAGGGGTCAAGTGGGATGTATGTCATCTTTATAAAATGTCTATAATCGGCTTGTGGTTATAAGGTTTTTGATTGCATGTTAGAGGGTCTACGTTTGCTATTAAATTATGTAAATCATTGCCTCACAATCCTTCATACTTATGTTTGTTCGTGGCGAGAATGAGAATATTAGTTTTCGGTGGCCGAATGATTTTTTGTTATAGACCTTAGCTCCTTGTGGTGGTGCTGGTGCCTCCATGCTATGCATTGACGGTGCTAGAATCCCTTATTATGTGGATGAAAAATATGTGTAGTTGGTGCAGAGTTTGTCAATTGTTGAAGTTGTGGTACCTGACTTCAAGGAATACCTCTTTGATAGCTGTCTCGTTGTCAGTCCTTTAATTCCTCAGTGCAGCCACTGCCAAGCCCCCACCACTGCCACCCTCATCTTCCCCAATTCATTGCCATCCCCTCCCCATCTTCCCCCCATTCCCGTCCACTGCTCACTACAGCTCTATTCTCAGTGTTTCCTCCGCCCATGGCTCACTACTTGTAAGACTTTTCTACAGAATCGGTGCTCAATTCTGCTTGATCTAATGCAACGTGGAAGGAATGTCAAACGACACAAGCAAGAATAAAATAATGGACAGACATGGATCTCAAGAATGTGTTGTGAACAAACTATTTGTAGACTTAATGTTCAGCCAAACCTTTCTATTCTGTCTTCCTTTTTCTTAATTTAACTTGCATATAAAGCCTTATCAATTTTCTTGAGAGGGGTTGTGGAAGTGTTGGGGACGGGGAGGGGAGGTGGTTGTACGACCACTGGTTAGGAGGTTTCCAATGGGTTCATTAGGGGTAAATACTTTGTGTGATACTTCATATTGTCGGGTTAAAATTCTAGGGTTGTATTTGTTAGTTTCCCTACATTTGTTAAGATAACATCACAGCCCTGTCTTTTATATTCATATGGTTGCATCTTTGTACGATGTATCTATTTGCATTTTACCTGAATAGGAGGTACAGAGAGTTGATCACATTTTTTGAAGTAATTTTTTTTGGATACATTTTACCATCTTAAATAATAGACACGGTGTTTCAATTTTTGGTCGTGTCTGCAGTATGGAGGATGCAAAGAAGTTGATCGATCTTGTCCAGGACATTCCATGCAAGATCAACCTTATATCATTCAACCCTCATTCCGGGTCCCTTTTCAGACCAACCTCCAACGAGAAAATGATCGAGTTTAGGAATACTCTGGCGGCGGCCGGTTGCGTTGTTTTCATGCGACTCAGTAGAGGTGACGATCAGATGGCCGCCTGCGGTCAGCTTGGCAAACCCGGTGAGATCCAAGCCCCCTTGCTTCGTGTTCCGGCTCAGTTCCAAAAAGTTTTGGAAGCATCATTTTGAGTGCTTAGTGTTCATTCAAACTATCAACCTAACAACGGTGACAATTCTTTCTCGTCAAATGCCAATGAAATGATAAGATTGCGTTTTGAATTTTGAGGAGCAGACCGGTTAGATTGGTATTTAACGCGGGATGTTCTGAAAATAGGAGTCCTAGGTAGTGATAGGGCAGGGTAGGATTATGTGGATTACAATAGTAGAGGTCGTAGTATGCAGTTGTTTTGAGATACATTTTGTCAAACTACTGATGTAAAACATGGTATTTCTTAAAACGTAATGCGCATGTTTTTCTAGATTTTTAGTTTCTTACGTTAGGTTTTTCATCCTAAATTGCTAAATCTACTGTTTTGGAATATGGGTTTGGAAACGTAATTCATCTAAGGTATTCATCTTTTTTGATGTCTGGAACACTATCCATTATTCCATTTACCGTGTAGGTTTCAATCAGGTTAATCGGCCTGATATCGGCAAGTGTCGGGTCGAATTATGCATGTTTTCAAAAATAATTGCTCCGATAATTAAAATGAGAGCATCCGAATAGTTTTCGATTTATCATGTAAAACCATAGTTCAACATGAGGTGCTGTGCTTGGAATATTGTGTTTATGCCATTATTCCCCACTTCAGGCCGCGTGATCCAAGCCAATAATCGGACATTCATTGGCGTGTAATAGTTTAAACTCTAAATAGAATTGTGTTCTTTCAATTAGGTTGTATTCCTTCCTCTTCTCCTTAGAGAGAGAGAGAGGGAGAGAGGGGGGAGGGAGGTCGTTTTAGTTCTTTTTTTTCCGGTCTTGTGACCACTTCAAAGAGAGAGAGAGAGGGGTCGTTTTAGTTCTTTTTTGCCGGTCTTGTGACCACTTCAAAGAGAGAGAGAGGGGGGTCGTTTTAGTTCTTTTTTTTCCGGTCTTGTGACCACTTCAAAAAAAAAAGAAGACTAAAACCCTTTTTTTTTATATATGCAAAAAGAAGACTAAACTTAGGTGTTTGGTAAAATTGAAAACTGAAGGTAAACAATGAATGAAAACAAAATGATGAATTGATTAGTGATAGTGATAGTGATAGTGATTCTCCTTTAATTTTACTAATGGTTACCATGTAGTTGTGGTAGTGGTGATTGTGGTAGCGGGACGATGGGATGGTGGAGTGGTGATTGTGGCAGCGTGGTAGAGTGTTGGTTGTGATAGTGGGCATGGTGATTGTTGGGTGATAGTCATGGAGGATCCGGATCCTCTGTGGGGATTTGTGTGTGAAGATCATGTGAGGGTTTTCATAAGAGGCTGCCAACACATCAATAAGCAAAAAGCAAATCTAACGGTCCACATTGGTCTTTCTTTGTCTTTGAGCAAACGACACAGTTTATGGGAAAATATTCTAGCGGAGAGTAAACGTTGGCTCTCTCTCTCTCTCTCTCTCTCTATCTCTCATCTATGGGTAAGACTTCAACTCTGTTTTGCCCGATTGCCAACAACAAAATACCTCTGTTTTATTCCTGTATATTTTTAGAGGCCTTTGTGAAATCCATAGCCTGGTGAATTTTTGAGTTTTTGTATAGACCCACTTCAATAGCTGTAGGAAATACCAATATGTTGCTTTCTTGGAGTTCTATTTCTGTTGAGAAATTGGGAAAATTGTTGGAACCCTGATTTTGTTTTGAGGTACTTATGTTGCTCCGGTGGGGGTTTTCTTGAGATAATTAACCTTTATAGTTGAATGTTCACATGGATACTTTGCTCAAGACTCATTACAAGCTTGAATTTCTTCACCCACTTCATGGATTTGTAGAAAACACAGTAGTTTGAGCCCTCCGAAGAAACCTAATTTGAAATTGGGAAAAAATATTTCAGTGAAGGCAAAGACTAGTGGCCTTTTGGAGATTGTATAGTTCGAGCTCATCATCCAAACCTCGTCATCGTGAAGAATGGCCAGAGGGACGGAGAAGTAGAACAACAAGAAGAAGAAGATGAAGTAAAAAAAACTGTGGTGGGTTTACTCTAGAACTGTTACGACTGTAGAAGAGGAAACGGAGAAGAAGATGGGGAGATTTTCTCTCCGTTAGCCTTGGATTCAATAAACGGTGTCGTTTGGTGAAAGAAAAAGGGAGGACTGTCTTGATCCGTTAGATTTGCTCATTGATGTGTTACAACCCCTTATGAAAACCCTCACATGATCCCCACACACAAATTCTCATAGAGGATCCGGATGTGAAGGGGTGGCGGGGGTACAGTGGTGGTGGATTTGTGTTGGAGTGATGGTGGTGGTGACGGCGGTGGGATGACAGTTTATCCACCACACATTTTTGTAAGATGATTTTATTTTTTAACTCTCACAAAAATGTGCCCGGTGAATAAAGATATAGTATGATTTTTTAAAAAATATGTGAAGTGTTAAGGCACCACGGCGGTGCCCTAGACTACGAAAGAGTAGTAATTTGTCTATATTAACTAGACTTTTGCAGTCCTGTGGGGCCCAATCAGAGGTTAGGGTTCATGTTATTGGCCGCGTCGCCATTTTAGGAGGTAGGTTATAAATTCCTTTCTATGTGGATTTGTAACATAAGCATAGTTCCAACCTAGGGAATAAGATTTTCGATTTCTTTTTCTTCTTTACTTACGTTTTTATCATTCAGAAGAAATTTCTCATTTGTAAGGTTTCGGTGATTGGTGGGATGTGGGTGGAATAAGATTTTGTTTTTATTACTCTTTACAGTTTTATCTACTGGGAATTTCCATGTGTTACGGTTTCAGTAATTGGTGGTGTGGGTGAAAATTATTTTGGTTGTTAGATACAGTGCTAATTCAGAATATTTTGGTTTTAGTGGTTAATCTGGTTGGTATTCATGGTTAGATAAATCGTGTGTTTTTCTGAGGAAAATGATTTCCGAAGGAAATTCACTCTAGATGGCTAGCTAGATGGGATCCGGGGATGTTGCCATGCAGCTCTCTACCGAGTGGTCGATCTGGCTGTTCTTCTCGTCATGGACGGCTTGGATCGAATCTGAGGACATACAAATTTGTATTGTTCATTGCTTGGTTAAGCTCCGAACTTTAGAAGGGTGGTGGTAAAGACAAACAAAGTTCATGTGCCCCGAACTTTGGAGTACTGGTCCCCTAAGGCACCCAGTGTCCTATCCTAGGCCAATTATTGGGTACTCCAGGAATATCATCTGGCATTGCCACGTTGTATGTACTTTTCGTGAATAAAAGATTGTTACCATACAATGTGGGTCACTCCATGTCTCCCAGCCACAAAAAATGAATGACAATGTCCCTATAACATGATTTGTCGCTAACGCCAAGTGATTATCGGGGTGCTCCGGAAACGTTGAATAAAATGATACTCCAATAAATACACACATTATAATAGTACAAGCCCACATTTAACTATTAACAATTTCGAAATGAAAATTGATTTTGGCATTCCACTTTTAGCTATTGGCACTCCAGTACTTTTTGTCTTTTTTCTATTTCAAATTACAACAATATCCTTTAAAATGGATGAATACTGACAAAATAAAGGGTAATTTTGTAATTTTACATACAATAAAAACAAAAACGTAGAGTGCCAATGGCTAAATATGGAGTGCCAAAATCACTTTCCTTTAAAAATTATCTACATTACTATTTCTTGCATTTAAAAATCTTAGGAAATCAAATGTAGTACATATTTTCGAAATTGGGTATGTTGTCACTTGAATAAAAGAATTGATACTGGCACCTCAAAATCAGTGTAATTCCAAAACTATTTTCTTTTATTTCTTTGGAGTGTCTACATCAATTTTTAGAGTGCCAATATCATTTTCCTTCGATAATCACAATATAAATTTTTCGCGATTAAATGCATGTCAAAACTGTAAATTCAATAAGTTTTCTAAAAGCAGACGAATTTCAAAAAATCCATACGAATATCGTAAGGGTTTTTTTTTTAAATGATAACAGATGATATTATAGATTTAATAAACAGTACATAAACTCCATCCCTAAACAAAGGATCAAGAAACCAAACAGGAGGGGACTATGTCCAAAAACTACACCTAACTCCAACTAAAACCATCACTCCAAACAATCGGAGTACCGTAGAAAATAACCAAAAACACCCCACACAGGAGTGATAGAAGCCCCACAAACGGGGAGAAAAAAATCTCATACATGGGACACCAAAGAAGAGAACAAAAAAGAGAAAAATCAGTAACGGAACCGAACGGAGTTCGTCGTACCGAAGCAGACTTCATCCACCAACCTGGATCTACTTCGGTGGGGGAGGACGCCTCTGGCAACCACGATCTGCAAGACACTACCTCTAAAAGCCGTCGAACTACACAGCGGAAGAGGTGGAGGAGGGGTGACAGATGGTGGTTTGGGGAGGAGGAGGATGGGGTGAAGGGAGAAGGAGAGAAAATCTTCGAGATCTAAGATCAGGAGATGAAAAAACCCCACGAATGAGAGAAATCTCTCCCTTCCCGTCACCCATTAGGGTGTAAAACCTTGGGAAGGAGGGGAATGACGAGATGTAGGGCGGCGGCTTCTTTAGGGTTAGAGAGAGGGAGGAATATCATAAGTTAGTATTAACTATTTAGATGTCTACTCAATCGCAACACTCAGGGGTTGTCCCAGTGGTTCTGGTGGATGTCAAGGCTTTGGAAGTACTCTTTAAGGTCTGGGGTTCGATTTCTCATCATATGAGTATCCTGAAGTAAGTGGGGGGCCGTGACTGGTGTGGTCGCGCTAGCTCCCCTGGAGGTTTGGATTGCACAGTCGGGTCCATGTGGCCTTGCCGTAGGATTGTTCGTCCGTTACCAAAAAAAAAAGTGAAATATGCATTGAATGAGTACCACTGCGTTCTTATGAACTTAACTTAAATCTGAGAATTTTGTCCTTATTTGAATTTTTTTTACATAAATTCTCAGATTTAAGTTAAGTCCATAAGAACGCAGTACGGAGTCGGAAAAATTCGTAAAAGCGTACATAGATCTCAAACATTGTGTACCGGATATTTTTCTCATATTACTCATTCCGTTTCATATTGAGAGTCACACTCTCTCTCTCTTAACATGGATGCCTGTGCAATTATTAACGTGGGACCCCACCATTCGGTAATGTCGGAGGTGAGGAAAACGTTGTGACAACTTTTCTAGTCTTTCGGAGTAGACTTTAAGGTGGGAATCGACCCTTGAGAGTGATCCACTCTGCAACTGATGTCTGCCTCATAGGAGTACTATAATATTCCTTTCTTGTTGAATCGTACTCAACTGATTAGTAATTATTACCATCACGTTCCCACCGTACCAGTCAATAAACTAGTGAGGAAAAAAAGAGTCTCCGGAAATGTTGGACGAAGTTCAACCCAGGTTTCAGTTCTCAACTTACAGTTTTAGATCGTTGTGGGCCCCACTCCGTTCATAACAATGGTCGGAGTCGTTCGTGTTTGAGATGATGTTGTGAAAGATTGAACCCTCTTAACGAAAAGAACCGATTGATATGTCAGCAAGTAAAGTCACTTTTGTCGAGGATAAAATGAACCGTTTAAAACTTCTACGGTCCATTTTATCGTCCGTTAACGTAGGGTGTTAGCACGGCTACAAGCGTTCGATTCGGTTAAATTTTCACTGTGGCATATTGATGCACGAGATCTCAAATATGAACGGTTTCGACTGCTGTGGTGGGACCGTAGCAGGCAAACGGATGATCGAAAACCGAACCGGAAATTGGTCCTTTTGAACAGTGCAATACACGCGCGTCCAAAACCGTCACTACTTGGCGGGGCATAACTTCACCACCACTCCAAAATTCCTGTAACCTCTTCCACACACAACACTTAACCCCTCTCTCTCTCTCTCTCTCTAGATTCAGTTTTCAATCCACTTCAAAACCCTCCGAAGAGCATGGGAGCTTGCTCCAACGACGAAGACCTCTCGAGACTCACCCTCGAAACATCAATGGTGGACCCTCGGAACTCGAAGCGCGTCCACGACAACGTCCACGGAAACATCTATCTCGACAAGGTAATAACCGTTCCTTCACTTCCCTGCTACTCTTCTCGAAATTGTTTGTCGTAGTATTTGTTGACTTTTACTGTCGAAACGAATATCTATTCGATGCTTGCGGTTTTGATTTTCGGTCAAGTTGATCGAAACTCTTCGATTCTCGATTGATTTCAAACTTCTGTCGTTGATAGTGAACGAAAAATCGCCAAAATGTGTAACTTTTGATGCTTGCGATTTTGAATTTCGGTCAAGTTGATAGAAATACTTCATTTCGATTAATTCAGACTGCTATCGTGTAGAATTCAGTAGTCTTAAATTTAATCCCGTATATGCACTTGCGTACAAGTCTGCGTGACTGCATGTACGTATGTACAGTTTTTTTTTTTTTTTGTGTGTTTTGTTGGCTTTGTAGCAAGGTTTTTAATGAAGGTATGAAGGTAGTTATGTAACGAGATTTTGGACCTCCGATGTCTTTATTTACTCATGTATAAGCTGATTCTATGCAAGAAAGGCATATCTATGGTCGTATTGTTACGTTTCCTGATACTGCTATTTACAACTCTGCTTCGTAGCTTAGTTTAGATGCACTCAAATTGAGATTTAGATTTGATTTAAGGTTTTGAGTGCGTTTTTGTAACTTTGTTATATATGGAGAGAGAGAGAGAGAGAGAGAGAGAGAGAGATAGAGAGAGACCTGGTAGGATTAGTTGCTTATGTATGAGTCTAGTTGTTGGAATCTATGTCGCATGATTCGTGTGCGCGAGTGTGAGCATCAAAGTATCTTTTGAAAACATCCTAAAATACTAAAATTCGCGAGAGCGAGGATTGAGAGCAGGAGGGGAGGAGGGCCTTACTAAAGGATTATGTGACTGAGGTTGGAATCTATCTTTTTTGGTGAATCGAGATATTTTCCATTCTTGTTAACTTTGTAGCTAAGTCAGAGGTTTTTACAATGTGAAATTAACAAGAGAAGTCTACGAAGAGGAAAAGGGAAGAGGAGGGAGAATTTCTTGCACATACTTGGGATCCTTAGTATGTTTTAGAAGTCTGATGTTTTTGAGAACCTCGATATGCAGTGGTTCCATTATTTATTTATTTATTATATATATAGGAGCAATTCTTCATTTTGGCCGTTAACATATCTGTTTTTGGCTTTTTACCCTAACTTTTCTCTTCTTTGCAGACTTCTGTTGGTAATGTAGGTTTTTTTAAAAAATCATTTTCTCTTCCTTTTTTTTTGTACTTTATAATTGGTAGCTTTTTAGATTCTATAACGGATAGTTACCGAAAATTAGGACTATTGGCACTCAATTTTGGAGTGTGCCTGTGACCACACTTCCAGCGCATTTCACGTACCTGTCTGTGCCACGTGACAGTAGCTTGCGGTTCGAGAAATATTGTGGGTCCCCGACTAATTTACATCTCACAAAACATTGTTTGTTTTCTCTTTAAAATAACCTCTGCATCAAGAGATGGATTAAGAGCTTACCCACACGGCTTATGCTTCTTAGAAGCTTGGGTCTGACTTGGCCATTGAAACATGTAATTCTATTATTTCTGGACTGAAAATCAGTGAAATATTAATTGCTTTGTTTTCTCTGGATTGCAGCTATCATTGAAGTTCATTGATACTGAACAGTTCCAAAGGCAAGTCTGACTTTGATACTAACTTCTAAGAGTTCTTTTCCTTTCCTTTTCCCCATTCCCTGTCTAGTATTCATTGAACCTCTTTTTGTACTAGTTTTCCTGCGACTAATTCTCTGGCAATTTTCTTCATTTTGCAGACTTCGTGATCTAAAGCAACTTGGTGAGGCTTTTCTCGTTTAAGACATGCCCCCCCCTCCCCCCCCCCCCATCAGCCACACACGCATGCGAAGTTCACTATTATGACAATTAGGTCATGACCTGCATAGGTCTGTCCCTTATGTCAATCCAAAAAGTGTGCTGCATCTTTAACCTTTTCGCCATTTTAACTGACTATTGCGCATGTGCACACGCTAAATAAACACATGCCTCTCATAGTAAATTCCTTCGTACCTTGGGTAGGTAAAGAAGTTGGGGTTCAAGTCCATACATCTTTGTCATTATGTGCTAGTCCAGACCAAAATACATCTTTCAGAGTTTATCTATAAGCTGATCAGAGTTATGTCGTTTCTATAAATTTCTTCCCTCTTTTGTCTTCCCTCGGCAAGTTGTGCTTCAGGGACTCAGAAACTTAACTATCTCATATAAGACAGGTATTATTGTTCCCAACAGTTAGATGCAGCATCAGTCAACCCTAGGGCAACCCTAAGGTTTCAACTTTGGGATGGATAATTGGAAGTTTTGAAAAGAATGTGAACTTTGTAGATTTTGGAGGAAAACATGCCTGCATTGAGTTTAGAATATGTTACTATATTTATCTATGCAAGTTCAACAGAGTATGAAGTAGATAATTAGCATGTTCTTTGCATGCAGACTTTCTGTTTAGTGCAACTGTGTGATACTGTGATCTCGGTTGTTTACCACAATTTATGTGCACAGAGCTTGTTTAGTTGATCAGGTCTCCTTGATCGAAGTCATGTTTGGAGTGCTCCAGTCAATAAACAGGAAGACGAAGAATTTCAGTGTCAATGTTAAACATCCTTCCAAAAGGCGCTCGTGGCAGCTGTTTAACCTCATTCATATTTACATGTCCCATGATTAAATTATGTCAATTCTGCACTTTTTGGCTTATAACAAGCTTCCGAATAGGGAACTTTTGTGGTCAAAGTGAGAGGATGTCCCTGCTAGAGCCCATCCCAGAACTTAATCATGTTTGCTACAAAGAAATTCCCCGGCTATTCAGTTGACCTTTTCAAGACAATTAATGCTTTATGTGTTGGTGCTGAGGGGCTTAAAGCTGTTACTGAGTCAGTTTTTATTGATATTTCAGGTGTAACACACATGGTTTACCCAGGGGCCGTACACTCTCGGTTTGAGCATTCCCTCGGGGTATATTGGCTGGCTGGTACAGCTATTAATATGATAAAGAACTTGCAAGTAGGAATGACTGTGCTCTGTTGACTCTTATCATTCTTACTCTGTATCCTGTTGGTGATAATTATTTGTCCATAAACATGCTGTCATTGCAGGGCGCGGAGCTTGGCATTGATCACTTTGATATACAGACAGTAAAGCTTGCTGGTAACTACATGATGCCTTGCCATTCAAAAAAACTACATGACGCCTCCATGACATTATGTTGTCTGTCTATCTAATGTTGTTTTGTTATTCTACAATTAGGATTACTGCATGATGTGGGGCATGGGCCATTTAGCCACTTATTTGAGCACGACTTTCTTCCCCGGGTTCCCAATGGTGGCCAATGGTAATTCTATCATGCTACTAATTTGTTGATGGTCGCTGAAGATAATCATATGGGTGTTTGAATATTGAAGCACAGTATTGAAAATCCTTGAACATCTTTATCCATGCCATTTGAAATTACAAGAACCCTTAATCTTCCTTTAAAAGTATACAGTTTGTGGTATTGAGATACATTTGCATAACATTTTTATTGGCTCCTCTAAGGTGACTACCACGAAAGGGAAGTATGCTTTCATTATCATAGTAGTTTACTCAATTATGAGTATCATTATGTTGGTAAATGAAACCTGCAGGGCATGCATTGTACTGGAGTTGAATGTAGAACCTGCCTGAATGCATTCTGGATTCCGATTATAGTCGAGTATAAGGACATTACTCAGTGCTGGACCAAATAATTGCTGGGGCCACAATATTGTTAAATGAATGTGATTTGTGTCCTTGTATTAGATGTGCACCTGCAGTGAGTTTTGAATCAATTGGTTTCAGTATTATAAGGTTACAAAGTGATTTTGGAAACTTTTACACAAAAACTTGAGTAGTTAGTCTGGAGCTGGCTGTTTACTCTCAGGAGAGAGAATTTTATGGCTATTTGAACTTTATGACCATTTGAATTCCGTTCTTTCTTTTTCACTTTTTCTCCTCCTCCTTTTAGTTTCCTTTCAAGGACCAGCCTTTGTTGCCAAGAGGCCTTTGGCCCAACGGCATCAGGGGTGCACTTAGGTGCTAGGTGTAAGGAGGTCAGGAGTTCAACTCCTCTAAGGTGAAAATGTAGAGCTTTTCTAACAATACTAAATTTTGCCAAGGAAAAAAAAAGAAAAGAAGGAGAAAAATGACCAGCCTTTTTCTTTTTCTTTTTTGATAGTTGATTGTGCTTCCATATCCCTTCCCCTGCTTATGAATCCAAATTTGACTTCTCCCATTACTAGCCTGCAACTGGGAAGGTTATCTGCTCTTTGGCATGGGGACAGGGTTTTTGATGGGGTGCATGGTGCCTTCTCAATTTTTGGAAAAGAGGAGGCAGGAAGGAATCACATTTAATAGTGCAACGCAACGTGATTGATTTCCAGGCGCATTTCGGCTGTAAGTTAATTGGTAATGTACACTTACAGAAAGAAAAAAGAAGAAGCAGCGCTTACTACACCACCTAAGCAGGTTTAGCCTACTGCTTACATTTTGAATTTGGAAGATTATAATAGATTCAACATTGGAGTTCATTTTGAGTTACATGAAATGTCTTGGTAACCTGTTGATGGCATATTATTATTTTCATATGTAGTCGTAACTGAAATTGCATTACATTGGGTACAAGATCAATAGTTTGTTTCTTTTTTTGGTGGTTTTATCTCGTAGAAGTTGGCTTAAGTTTTTCGTAAACTAGGTTCTGAAACTTAATGCACTCTACACCTCTAAGCAGTTTGACCTATTATTACTTACATTTTTGCATTTGGAAGATTATAAAGCTTCATTACGGTAGTAGTCCGATTTGTTATGTATAGTCTAGACTTTCAGTGTCTGGATAGTCTGTCAAGGATGTACGAGTTTTTGTCGTTTTAGTTTTCCTTAATGGAATTCCATTGTCGTATTCCATTGTGTACAAGACCAATTGTTCATTTCAAACTTTTTTCCCGGTTTGATCAGAGAGATAAAAAATTTAAATTGCTTATAATGGGTTAATATCAATGCATGATTCTGTAATTAATTAGATGGAACTTTTTGCAGGTCTCATGAGGAAATGTCTCAGAAGATGATTGAACACATCGTTGATGTGCACAGCATAGACATTGAACCTGAAAGTCTTAACAAAGTGAAGGTTGTATTGTTTTTCAAATTCTCATATACTTATGATTGGTACCCAAGTTTTCTGTTGCTATTCAAATGCCAACACATTATGAAAAGATGCAAGTTTCAAGAATTCTTTAGTGGAAGAGACTTGAGTTCTAGGAGCACATAGCTCCAGGTGGACTTCTGTAACTAATACGGTGGTTGAACATTATCTACTGGGACTGGATGCACATAGCTCCAATTGCATCTTTGCTTCTTTTTAGCCTTCCAAGTACTACGTGTGCAGAAATATACCCTGAATGTGGTAGGCTTATTGGTGACATGGGATAAAGTATCATGGATCACACGGGCCTTTGTTCTTCTCTTTTTCCTGTAATATGATATTCGTGTGATTTTTCAACAGGAGATGGTTGTTGCTAGCAATGAAAATGCTCCATCAAAAGTAAGTCATGACAGTTTAATTTCACCTTTGAAAACCTGTTCTTTGCTTGTAATCCAACTTTTATTTGTCATTGCCTATATCTTATTTTTCTTTTTGGCTGTTGTTGGCCCTCTTCCTTTGCAGAGTTCAAAAGAGAAGCTTTTCTTATACGATATTGTTGCAAATGGTCGTAATGGAATAGATGTCGACAAGTATACCACTTCTCTTTTGACTTCATCTGTAATGAGTTTTTACGTATGAATATTTTGTGGATATTGAAATTCGTTGATAACTTGTCTGTATGCAGATTTGATTACATGGTTCGTGACTCTCGTGCCTGTCGACTAGGTTATGAATTCCAGTTTCCGAGGTACGATAAAAAATTTGCAGGGGTATAATCTTGTTAGTTAATGTATACGTCTACTCTTCTTTTAATGTATCCGTGAAAACCTTTCTGTAAAGGCAGAAGTCATTACCCTGATCTGTGAAGCTTCATGAAGCTTTTTACGGCTTTAACCTGCACTACCTCCCAAAATCATGTCTTATTGTTGTTACTTGCAGGCTATTGGAGAACATGAGAGTCATGGATGACGAAATCTGTTATCGTGCTAAGGAATGTATGTTTTCAAATGTCTGTTATCCAATTACATTGATAATGATCATGATATGCACCAGTTCCATCTGCATATAAAAGATAATATGGTCAGGTTTAACTGTTCACAAACTATTCTCCACTCGTGCCGATCTGCATCGAACAGTCTACACGCATGCCAAAGTAAAGGTACCGCATATGCCTAAATCTTTTTCTGCAGAAACCCATAAGTGTGCACGTTGTAGATCATACTTTTATTTAATCATATATAAGTAAATATTTTCTAGATTGTATCTGACAATTTTTTTTCCAGGCAATAGAACTCATGATTGTAGATGCCCTCATCAAAGCAAATGATGAACTTCAAATTGCATCTAGTATTCATGATCCATCTACATACTGGAAGGTTTGTTTATGTTTCAATAGATTAACCGTCAATATGATGTCTTTTGGACCGTATTCCTTTTGTTTTAATGTAATCAATTTGCTTAAAACTGCAGTTAGATGACACGATAATAAAAACCATTGAAACCCATTCAAGCCCAAAGCTTAAGGAATCTAAAGATCTGATCCAACGGATTCGAAGAAGGGAACTGTACCAGGTACTTGAATACATACTGTTGTTTGGAACGATAGGAAAAGTATATAGGGTGTTCATAACCCTAACACATAACGATCTTATTTATATAGACGACTCACATATTAAATAAGTAAACCAACCAATGTGGGACTACAACTAATACTATATTCTAACACTCCCCCATATTAAATAAGTAAACTAAGCAATATGGGACTACTACTAATACTATATTCTAACACATACCACAAGGGGCAGGGATGATGGTTTCTGAGAAAGTGCTATCGTTCGGAGGCTTACCTGTTGTATGCCCCGTTTACTTCATGTACTAAATTGTGGAGGCAATATGACTGTGTATCATCCTCTTGCAGTTCTGCAATGAGTTTTCTGTTCCCAAGGAAAATCTGGAGCACTTCAAAAATGTCACTCCCCAAGATATCATCCATTCTCAGGTACTTCTTATTTTTATCGAAACATGTTTAGTAACCTTTGTCTCGAGACAAAGAGGCTCTGACAAATATTTCTCCAACCAGAAAAGTTGCGGTGTTAAGATAAAAGAAGAAGATATTGCTGTTGCCAATGTTAAAATTGACATGACGCGGGGAAGGAATAATCCTATTGACAGGTATGTGGGAAAGGGTTGGACAACAATTTTGATGAATTAGTTACTCTGTAGGCTGTAGCTCAAATCCTTTGATATTTTACAATTCTTCTGAACTTCATTTAACAATGACTCCTCTTGTCTTCATGTGTTCCAGGGTCCACTTTTTCAAGGTAATAGAATTTCCTTACAACTGCCTGAATCCGTATTCAATTCTTGCTCTTTTCAAGCCTGAATGAAGTACTGGGCTAATTTTTTTTAATTTCAATAAATGATAACTGGTTTATAAATTATAATCCTTATGGTATTGCAAACACTTGGGTATGTCATACGTGGATGGTTGAAAACTCTTAATAATGTGATTAGTTCCTTAAAAACTAGTTGTGTCGAAAAAAGGAATGGCTTGACCCAAAATTCATGGAGTGGAGCTGTTATACGCATGTGTTCTTGACCAGGGGCGAATCTACACCAGGACCAGGGGTTCTCGTGCCCCTGTGGAATTTGGAATTTTACACTTATACATCTATAGACTTAGGGCTTGTTTGATAACCTAAATTCAGCACTTAAAACTGAATCAATTAAGTAATAAGTGATTCAGTAGGT
>JAOTQK010000004.1:4362795-4377751 GCA_025642025.1 Rhododendron ferrugineum
CCCTTTTCCGTGTACATATGATATTTGATAAGTACACGAAAAAGGGGTGCTCGGATCAAGCACCCTACACACCTCGGATGCCATTGATTCTCACGAGGGCCCCCTTATTTTTTTTTATAGAATTTTTGGACGGCTCGGATCGGCCGTCCGGTGGCCGGAGACGGCCCGGCGCAGCTGCTGGTACGATTTCCCTCCGCCGGCCGGTATTTACCTATACAAATTTTACCAAAATAAGTACTCAGCTTCTTATTTTCAGGAACACCCCTTCTTATTCAACAAAAAAGAAGCTCTTTTTACCGTTCTGAAACACAGCCTCAAATTATCATGCACCCAATTTTACTTATATTTGGTAAAAATTGTCCGCCATTATTAAATCATGTGAAAATCTTACGATTGAAGATTGAGTGATCTAATATGGGAAATGTTACGATGGGTAGAAGATTTGAAGGAATGAAATGCTCAAATCTCTAGACTGAGAGCATCTTCAATAGCCTCAATCCCATTCTAAGCAAATAGTCTATTCAAAATACTAAAATTCTACTTTAACTAGTCACAAAATACATCTTCCTTCTGACAGCCTAAGCAAATACCTACTTAAATTACAAAACTCCTTCTTTTTTTAAAAAAAAAAGAGAAAACCCAAAATATAGGGCTTCACCGGAAAACAAAACCCAAAATCCACCATTAGAGCTTCGCCTGGAAACAAACTTGGACAGAATCCACAACCTCTGCTCGCCGACAATCAAAACTTCAATTCCGACGGAAGAATCGAAATCCCACAAATTGAAATCAGTAAACCCACAGATTGAAATCTATAAACCGAAATCAATAAACCCACCATCGAAATCGGTAAACACACCATCAAAATTAGTAAACACACAATCAAAATCAGTAAATCCACAAACCCACCAGAATCCCATGCTTCCTTCTTCCGACCAACAAATACCACCGGGCTCCGACGACAACGACGAAGCCAACAACTCCACAACCAACGCTGAGTGAGAGAGAGAGAGACGAGTGAACAGTGCCTCGCCCTTGTGGCGTGGTACTGTAGCTCCCAATCAAAGAGAGAGAGAGAGAGACGAGTGAACAGTGCCTCGCCTTTGTGGCGTGGTACTGTAGCTCCCAATCAAAGTACCGAGCTCTAAGCTAGTCTGTTGGGTGAGAGGTTTTGAGGGTTTGGCTCTCCTCGCAGTGGAGAATAAGCAAGAGAGGAGGCAATTGGAGATGGTCTAAGAAATGTTACCTTGATTTGTTTCCTCCAACTTACACTTTATAGCAACACATACACACATTGCACCTTAGTTGTAGTAGAATCTTTCGTTTTCTCAAGGACCGGAGAAAATTATTTATGAAACAGTGTCACGTGGTATCCAACATTATTCTTCGCCGCATTTCTTGTAGAGTTCACTATTAAGTATAGAAAACTCATAAAAATATACTCCATATAATGAAAAACAGCGTTGAGACACCGCCATGCAGCCATGCCAAGACCACTAATAAAGTAATAATTTCCCCATAACTAGACCCCTCCCCCCAAAAAAAAAAAAAAAAAATCATCCACGTGTCACGCTCTAAACAAAAAGAAGCATGTGTACTTACAAATGGGACCCACCATTTGGTAATAGTGTGGGCCCATTGGGGGTGAGGAAAAGTTGTGACGAAAAAACAAAAAGAAAAAGAATAAAGAAAGCATGGCTCTCCCCTCTTTAATCGGAATCGACCCTTGTGGTTCCACTGTAACTGACGTTCGCCTGTGTATTCCTTTCTTTAAGTTGAAGGAATCGTAACTGATTATTACTCCCCCGTCACGTTTACACTCCACAGTCAACAAACAAGAGAAAACTTGACAAAAATCTCCCAACAGTTTCCGATTCTCCAGTCCAGTATGGTCTTCTTGGACTATTTTGGCTGTCCTGCGGATTCATCAGAATTTTTCATATTTTAGATATCGTCAAAAAAAAAAAAAAAAAAAAAAAACTATAAAAGTAGTGATCGACCAATCATATATTTGTTGAAAACAAAATAAACCGTTCAAACTTCTATCGTCCATGAACTTGCCAGTTAGATTTTCACGTGGAGGTATCGATGTACGAGATCTTAAATGGGAACGGTTTTGATCGTTGTAGCGGGTTCTGAGTTGGCCCACGATGGCTTATAACTGGACAAAACTGGAGGGTCGGAAACTGGACCGGAACTTCGTCCTTCGACACTGCAACTCACGCGCGTTCAAAACCGTCACTATTAATTGGCAGCATCACTTCACCACAACTCCAAAATTCCTGTACCCTGTAACCACCTTTACCTCTCCCACACACAACACTTAACCTCTCTCTCTCTCTCTCTCTCTCTCGATTCTGTTTTCAATCCAGTTCAAAACCCTAACTCCCTCTCTCTCTCTCTGTAAAGAACGCAGTGGAAAGAGAATGGGAGCTTGTTACAACGAAGGCCTCTCGGGACTCCCCTGTGAAGCATCAATGGTGGATCCTCGCAACTCGAAGCCTGTTCACGATAACGTTCACGATAACATCTATCTCGACAAAGTAATACTACCTCCTAATTCACTTCCTAAAACTGTTCGTGGAGTTAGTTAACATGTTTCGAATCTCTGAGTGAGTTAACATGTATCTGGTTGATGCTTGCGACTTTGATTTTTTTTCGAGTTGATTGAACCTCTCCCGTTTCGATTGATTTCAAACTTGTACCGTTCACGAGGAATAAAAAAATTCGCCGAAACTTGTGACTAATTGGTGCTTGTTTCTTCGAATTTTGCTCTCAAGTTGATTGAAATTCTTCATTTCGATTGTTTCAGAGTTCAGACTGCTATCGTTGGGAATATATTAGTCTCAATCTGATAAATGCACGTGCGTATGTGCCTGTAAATCTGCATGTGTGTATATAAGTATATTTTTGGTGAATCCGATTTGTTTATACGTTGATATGAATCTGTGCCCCCGTAGGCTGCTTAACTTCTGTGTCGTTGACTGGTTCTATTGGCCAAACTAACTCCGTGTGTCTGTTCTGCTCTGCATTATGTGCCTATTTCTTGATGATAGAGATTAGGTCTTCCTACTTTGATGTTATTTGTCTATCCTGTTAGTCTCGGGTTGCGCAGTAGTTTTCCTATCTTTGTATTTTAGGTGGATTCCTTCCGTTGGACTTATTGACATGATATGATTGCGATTGACTTGTCAAAAACAAAAAGTGCACTCAAATTGTGAGATTCAGATTTGATTTTAGGTAATAAATGTGTTTGTAACTTTTTTTTTTTTTGGTCAATCGGAATATAAGTGTTTGTAACTTTTTCATATAGGAAGAGGTAGGATTAGTTATTTTTGTATTGTTTTCTTTGTGTTGGAATAGTATGTTTTTCTTTTGCTGAATCGAGATATTTCCCATTCTTGTTGCCTTTGTAGCTAAGTCAGAGGTATTCTTTATGTTGAAATTCAGGTTTGATTGAATGTTTTAAATGTGTTTGTGTATAAGCGAGAGAAATCTAAGTATAGGAAAATGGAAGAGGATGGAGATTTTCTTGCATACAAGTGGGGTCCTTAATGTCTTTTTGTAGGCTGATTTGTTAGAGATTATTTTTTAGAACCTCTATATGCCGTAGTTCCGTTTTAATTACAATATGAGCAATTCCTTGTTTTGGCCATCAAAATGTCTTTTTTGGCATCTAAATGTCCTTAATGTCTTTTTGTAGGCTGATTTGTTAGAGATTATTTTTTAGAACCTCTATATGCTGTAGTTCCGTTTTAATTACAATATGAGCAATTCCTTGTTTTGCCCATCAAAATGTCGTTTCTGGCCTTTTACCCCAACTTTTCTCTTAATTTGCAGACTTCTGTCGCTAATATTCTGAATTTTTAATCATTTTATCATTTTTTTTCTATTTAACGATTGGTAGCTTTGTAGATTCTATTAATGTTCAAAAGGATTCCAGTCATAGTTACCGAAAATTAGGAGGATTATTGGCACGGAAGCGCATTTAACATCCCTCTCTGTCCCACATGGCAATAGGTCGCTGCTTGAGAACTATTGTAGGTCCCAGACTGATTTACCTTTCACAAAAACATTGATTGTTTTCTTAAAATAATCTCACTATCAAGAGATGGATTAAGCACTAGCCACATGGGCCATAGCCTGTGCTTCTTACAAGCTTGGGTCTGACTTTGGCCATTGAGACTTGTAAACTCTTGTATTTCTGGACTAAAAATCAGGGTAGAATTAATTGCATTTTTTCTCTGGATTGCAGCTATCCTTGAAGTTCATTGATACTGAACAGTTCCAGAGGCAAGTCTGACTTCACTTTTCTCTTCGCTGTGTAGTGTTCATTGCACTCCTTTTTGTGGTTGTTTTCCTGCAACTGATTCTGTGGTTATATTCTTCGTATTGCAGACTTCGTGATCTAAAGCAACTTGGTGGGGCTTTTCTGTGCAACCCACCCCCCCCCCCCGCGTGCAAAGTTTAGTTAGTAGGAAAATTAGATCATGACCTGCGTAGGTCTTTCCCTGATGTGTGCTGCATCTCTAACCTTTTCACCATTTTTATTGACCTTTATGCACAACTGCTCATGCTGAATAAACGCATGCCTTCGATAGTTAATTCCCTTTGTACCTTGGGTAGGTAAATAAGTTTGTGTTCAAGTCCATATATCTTCATCATTGTGTATTAGTCCACACTAGAATACGGCTTTCAGAGTTTATCTATAAGCTGGTCAGAGTTTTGTCGTTTCTATGAATTTCTTCCCTCTTTTGTCTTCCTTGGGCAAGTTGTGTTTTAGTGTCACAAAAACTTAATTATGATCACATCAGACAGTTATTATAGTTCCCATCAGTTGGATGCAGCATCAGTCACCCCTAGGCTTTCAACTTGTGGATGGATGGATGGATGTTTCGAAAAGAATGCGAACTAAGTAGATTTTGGAGGAAACATGCCTGCATTGAGTTTAGAAGATGAAACTATGTTAAACTATGCAAGTTCAACCGAGTATGAAGTAAATAAGTATCTTCTTTGCATGCAGAATTTCTCTTTGTGCGACTTTGTGATACTGCATTCTCAGTTGTTTCTACCTCAATTTACATGTACAGAGCTTGTTTAGTTGCCCAGGTTTCCGTGATGGAAGTCATCTTTGGAGTGCTTCTGTCAATAAACAGGAAGACGATTAAATTCAAGTCAATGTTAAACATCCAACCAAAAGTCGCTCGTGGCAGCTGTTTAACCACTCATTCATATTTCCATGTCCTACTATTTAATTGTGTAGATCCTGCACTTTTTAGCTCATAACAAGCTTCTGAATGGGGAACTTTTGTGGTCAAAGTGAGTGGATGGACTGCTAGAGTCCATAACAGAACCTATATGTGTTAGCTACAAAGAAATCCGCCGGCCATTCTGTTGACCTTATCGTGTAATTACTGCTTTTTATTATGGTTCTAAGGGGCTTAAAGCTTTTTCTGAGTCAGTTTTTACTGATTTTTCAGGTGTAACATACATGGTTTACCCAGGGGGTGTACACTCTCGGTTTGAGCATTCACTCGGGGTATATTGCCTGGCTGGTGAAGCTATTCATATGATCAAAAACTTTCAAGTAGGAAAATGACTCTGTGCTCTGATGACTCTTATCATTCTTACTCTCTATCCTATTGGTGATATTATCCGTCCATAAACATGCTTTCATTGCAGGGTGCGGAGCTTGGCATCGATCGTTTTGATATACAGACAGTAAAGCTTGCTGGTAACTACATGATGCTTCCATAACATCAAGTTGTCTGTCTGTCTATCTAATGTTGTTTTGTTATTCTACCACCAGGATTACTGCATGATGTGGGGCATGGACCATTTAGCCACTTATTTGAGCGCGAGTTTCTTCCCCGGGTTCTCAATGGTTACCAATGGTAATTCTATCAGGCTTCAGAAATTAGTTTGTGAATGGTCAGTGAAGATAATCATATGGGTGTTTGAGTGTTGAAGCATAGTATTGAAAATCCTTGAACATCTATATCCGTGCGGTTTGAAATTACCAGAACCCTTAATCTTCCTCTAAAACTGTAGAGTTTGTGGTATTGAGATGCAGTTGTTAACATTCTTTTAGAACGTATATATTGGCTATTCTAAGATGACTACCTTGAAAGGAAAGTATGCTTTTATTTTCGTAGTAGTTTACTAATTTATAGAATCATAATTCTATTAAATGAAACCTGAAGTGTCATTCATTCTACTGGAGCTGAATGTAGAACCTGCCTGGATGCATTCTGGAATTTGAACATAGTTCAATATAAGGACATTATGCTGTGCTGGACGAAATAATTACCAGGTTGACAATAGGTTAAATGAAACTGATTTTTGACGTTGTATTAGGCATGTGCCTGCAGTGAGTTTTAATCATTACGATTGGTTTCATTAATAAAAGGTTGGAAAGTGATTTTGGAAACTTTTGCTCCGAAGGCTTGAGCGGTTTTGTTTAACTTTAAGGCTATTTGACCTCTATGACTATTTTAATTCCATTCCCTTTTTTTTCCTTCGCTTTTTCTCCTCCTCCTTTTGGTTTCCTTTCCAGGACCAGTCTTCGTTTGTTTGAGAAGTTGATTGTGCTTCCATCCCTGCCCCAGCTTATGAATTCAAATTTGACTTCTCTCATTACTAGATTGCAACTGGAAAGGTTCTCTGCTCTTTGGCATGGGGCCGGGGTTTTTGATGTGGTAAATGGGGCCTTCACATTTTTTGGAGAAGAGTAGGCAGGAAGGAATCACATTTAATTGTCCAATGCAACATAATTGATGCCTGGGCACTTTTCGTCCATAAGTTATTTGGTAGCCTACACTTACAAAAAGAAAAGAAGCAGCACTTACTACACCATCTAAGCAGTTTTAACCTATTGCTTACATTTTTGCATTTGGAAGATTATAATTATGCTAGAGATATGCAATGTTTTGGTAATCTGTCAATGGTTTATTATTGTTTTTGTCTTTAGTCTTAACTGAAATAGCATTACATGGGGGGTGCAAGATCAATTGTTTGTTTCATTTTTTTTTGTGTGTGTGTGTTTATCTTGCAAAAGTTGGCTTAAGTTTTCCTTATATACTAGGTTCTGAAACTAAATGCTCTCTACACTTCTTAGCAGTTTGATCTCTTACTTACATTTTTGCATTGGAAGATTATGAAGCTTCATTGTATTAGTAGTCCTATTTGCAAGTACAGTATAGACATGCAATGTTAGTCTGTCAAGGATATATGAATTTCCAGTTTGATCCAGCAGAAATTGGTGTAGCTTTTCTTGAACGAAGATTTTAAATTGGTTATCATGGGTTATATCAATGCATGATCTTGGTTATTAATCAGATGGAACCTTTTGCAGGTCCCATGAGGATATGTCTCTGAAGATGATTGACCACATCGTTGATGAGCACAACATCGATATTGACCATGAAAGTCATAAAAAAGTGAAGGTTGCATTGTTTTTCCAAGTGGACGTTCTATACCTATTATGTTGGTCAAACATCATTTACTGAGTCTGATATACTTAATTGATTTCAAATCTATCTTGCCATTGTCATCTTTGTTCTTTTTAGCCTTCCAATTTCCAGGTGACCATTAAAATTCCTTCATTGCTTAGATCTGTGCATACTCTGAACATAGGCTAAATGGTGACATTGGGACAAAGTATTACAGATTATATGAGACTTTCCTCCTGTCTTTCCTGTTGTATGATATGTGTGATTTTTCTCCAGGAAATGATAGTTGCTAGCTCTCAAAATGCTCCGTCAACAGTAAGTCATGCCAGTTCAAGCATTTCATGGTGGTGTTATGACCCTAAATTACTAAATTTCACCTTTGAAAATCTGTTCTATCTTATTTAAGCATTTCATCATGGTGTTATTCCAACTTTAATTTTTTAATGCATCTATCTGATTTTTTTGTTTTTGCTGTTGTTGGTCCTCTACTCCTCTTCCTCTGTAGAGTTCGAATGAGAAGCTTTTCTTGTACGATATTGTTGCAAATGGTCGAAATGGAATAGATGTAGACAAGTATGCCACTTTTCTTTTGACTTCCTCTGTAATGAGTTTCAATATTTGGTTACTGGTGTGGAATGTGGATACTGAGACTTGTAGATAACGTGTCTCTATGCAGATTTGATTACATTGCTCGTGACTCTCGCGCCTGTGGACTACCATGCAGGTTTCAGTTTCGGAGGTGTGATAAAAGATTTGCCGGGTGTAATCTAGTTTGTTCTTGTATATATATGTACTCTTCCTCTAATAAATCAGTAAATTCTTTGCTATATGCAGAAGTCATTATTATGATCTGTGGAAACGCTATGAAGCCCTGTGATACCTTACGAAATCATGTTTGTTGCTGTTACTTGCAGGCTTTTGGAAAACATGCGAGTTATAGATGATGAAATCTGTTATCGTGCTAAGGAATGTATGTTTTGAAATGTTTGTTATTCAATTACGTTACTAGCGGTTTTGATATTCACTTATTCCATCTACCTATAAATGATGCTATGGCCAGGCTTTACGGTCCATGAGTTATTCTCCTCTCGTGCTTATCTGCATCGAATGGTCTACATGCATTCCAAAGTAAAGGTACCACACTTACCTAAATCCTGCGGACCCAATAACTGTTGTGCACTTTGTAGATCATAATTTCATTTATTAGCATATAGGTGAATACTTACACCGATCTATTGGGACTTGAGGCTTGGTTTAGTTTGGTTTTACGTATATGTTTAATAGATTGAATCTGACTCAACTAATTTTCCAGGCTATAGAACTCATGATTGTAGATGCACTCTCCAAAGCAAATGATTATCTTCAAATTGCAGCCAGTATTGAGGATCCATCTTTATACTGGAAGGTTTGTTTTGTTTTAATAGATTACCCTGCAATATGATGTCTTTTGGAGTGTATTCCTGGTGTCTTAATGTAATCAAATTATGTAATCGATTTGCTTAAACTGCAGTTAGATGACACGATAATAAAAACCATTGAAACTCATGCAAGCCCAGAGCTTAAGGAATCTAAAGATCTGATCCAAAAGATTCGAAGAAGGGAACTGTACCAGGTACTTGAACACAAAACACGAGGGACATGCATGATGGTTCCTGAAAAAGTGCTTGCATTTGGAAGCTTACCTGTTGTATGCCCTCTTTACTTCACGTACTAAATTGTTGAGGCAAATTTACGGTGTATTATCCTCTTGTAGTTCTGCAACGAGTTTGCTGTTCCCAAGGAAATCCTGGAGCACTTCAAAAATGTTACTCCCCAAGATATCATTTGTTCTGAGGTACTTTAGATTTTATCCTAATAAATTTAAAAGCCCTTGTCTCAAGGCAAGAAGTTCTGAAAAGTATTTCTCCAACCAGTTAAGTGGTGTTACGCTAAAAGAAGAAGATATTGTTGTGACCAATGTTAAAATTGACATGACGCGGGGAAGGAGTAATCCTCTTGACAGGTATGTGGGAAAGAGTTCGGACAACAATTTTGATCAATTAGTTATTCTGTTGCTCAAACTCTTTCATGGTTTACAATTCTTGAACTTCATTTAACATTGACTCCTGCTGTGTTCATGGGTTTCCAGGGTCAACTTTTTCCAGGTAACAGAATTTCCTTACAACTTCCTAAAGCCTTATTCAATTCTTGCTCTTTTCTAGCCTGAATGAAGTACTGGGCTAAATTGTTTAATTTCAATGAAGATAACTGATTTATTTTTATTCAAATGAAGCTAACTTGTTATATGGTATTGGTATCACAACCACTTGGATATGTGGATGGTTGAAAGCTGTTAATAATGTGATGAGTTCCGTAAAAGTTAGTTGTGTCAATAAAGGGAATGACTTGAATCTAAATGCAAGGAGTGGAAATGTTGTGTGCATGTATGCTTGACCAGGGGCGAATCTACACCAAGACCAGGGGATCTCGTGCCCGTGTGGAATTTTGAATCTTGCACTTATACCTCTATAAACTTGGTATACTTTGCATTTATTCCCTAAAGGATTGCACTAGTGTCCTAACCACGCTCATAAGCCTCAAAAGTAACAAGAGCAACTCCACATTCAATGGGCTTCTCTACTCTCTCTTTCTAGAAACACCTCTTTTTGTTCTTATGTTCTTTAGTTCATGTGTTGATTGTATGTGTCAGATTTTTCATTTTGGAATACAAACCAATGCCTAAAACCTCTGAAATATATGGACTGAAAATGTTTGAATCCCAGCATTAACAAGGCAGGAAAAGTGCTGGACATTGATTTACTTATTCAGGTGGAAGGGATGAAGTCAAACAAAACCATGAGATAATTCTAGGGACTGGAAACATAGCCGTAACGGATAGAAAAAGTTTGAATCCTCAATATATCCACTCAAGGCACTGATCTAAGTCTCTATTAATTAACCTTCAGAAGCTGGACTGTCTTGGGTGCATAATACCTTTAGATGATATATTTTTATCCCTGAAATTGTTTTGCTTTTTACTGCGTAGGCTTAATCAGTGTTTGTTTTCCCAGGATTATGAGACTGACGGTAAATTCACCATAGAGGATAAGCGCGTTAGTCACCTGCTGCCTGCGTGTCATCAAGATGTGATAGTGAGGGTGTACTCTAAAAATCCTCAATTGGTCTGTGAAAGAATATTGATTTTGTTTATTTCCTGAATATGTTATTCTTTATAGTTCATCTGTATACTAAGGTGTTAATAATATGAAACAGGTTGCAGCAGTTTCTGATGCCTTCGTCAATTTTCAAGAGAAAACATACGGGCAGAAAACTCAAGTCCATGCAACTCCTGAAAAGAAGAAACGCAGATGCTAATTGCTTCAATCGTCTGTCTGGCCTCGTCTCGCCCTCAGTTGGAAAATGTACATTTTTGTATATGCGTGACGTTAAGAAACTAAATTTGGCGCAAGCATACGTGTAAAGAACTCTCTCTCTCTCTCTCTCTCTCTCTCTCTCTCTGTGATAGTCGTGCTTCATTTCTTCTTGGTATGCTGGTGTACAGTCTGTAATGAGAGTGGCATCCACAATGCCTTTGATTGAGGAGATTTGCACTCCAACTTGTGTCTTGTGATAGTGGCCTTTGAAGATCAGCAGCTTTAGCAAGTTCTACTAGGGAATTGAACAAATTCAATCTGTTTTAGATTCTACCTCAATTCACCTGTAACATTGTCTCCACCTGTGTTTGGATCTTGGACTTACTGAGGGTTTGTGAAGGAAGAAGGAAAGGAATTTTATCCTTTTCCGCCTCTCCCTATATTTCCAACTGCGTTTTCGTTCAACCTCAAATCCCTATTCCTATTCAGGATCCAAACGCAGTCATCATATGATTCAGTATCCCTATTCCTATTCAGGATCCAAACGCAGTCATATGATTCAGTAGAATCTTTGAAATCATTCGTAATATTTAGAGGCCAGTTTTTTTTTTTTTCGAGAAATTTTGAGATTCTTGGCATATGGCACTTCTGGTCTGATATATCTAACTGGAACAAGTTGAAAGAATCATCGCTTGGTATAAGCTGATTCGCTTGGAATAAATGGAAGATCCAGGCTTGTGCTTTAGTTGCATTAAGTCGACAGTGTACGAATTTTTCTTGTCAAACTGGAGAACTGCTGCACACTTTCCTCTATTCAGTACTGGGAGTATCATAAAATGATGCAAAATGTATACTTTGTCGCAGAAATGATAGTTAAAACCCCTCAGGCATGGTCAAAAATATGATACAACAAACACATGGTGCTTTGCATATCAGGCGAATTGGCCTCCAGTTTTCCTAGTTATAAGTTGGTGTTTGGACCCGTTTCCGCTCTATTTCAAACTCACTACTACTTTAATTGATGTTAGTTTAATTATTGTTTTGATGTCCAATGAAAGTTGTTAACAAACTTACGGGAGCTGTATAGAAGGGATTATTTTGAACTCGGTGTTTAATCAAGTAGAGTTTGTCTTCCTTTCCTTTATCATCTGAAAAAAGGCTGAAATGCCGATTTGTAACTGAGTTTAACCTTCAGTTTGTGTTTTGATTAGTGACATTCCTTTATTGTACGGATTATTTCTCTGTAATATGATTTGTGTCCTCTATTTTAAAATGCACTTTAAAAATTGGTCTTGTAGTGTGGTTTAAAAATTTTCTTGTGTGTAATGTAAAACACTGGAAGATAATTTTTGAAGTGCTTTTATAATAGTAATGTGGAGTGCAAAAATTACATTATTTTCCTAATTTTTTATGAAAGGCAAAAGAAAGGTAGCTTAAGCTAGAGCTGTAAATGAACCGAGCAGTTTGCGAGTTCGGCTCGGTTATTAACGCTCGGCTTGGCTCGTTTACTATACGGGCCGAGCTCAAGCTCGACTTTTTGGCTCGAAAAAAGCTCGGCTCGTTAAGAGAAACTCGGCTCAATTAAAGAGGCTTGTTTAGTAGATGACTAAGCTCGGCTCGTTAAAGCTCGAGCTCAAGTTTTTGACTCAGTTAATAAACGAGCCGAGCTTGAACTTGATAAAACTCGAGTCATTTGCAACCCTACTTTGAGCCTACAATTTCGTGCTAGCAGAACGGAGTAGCAATCTCGTCAACAAAACACGATTTATCATTGACTGGCTACAAGATTAAAAGAACAGATACGTCCACGCCACATAGAAGCCAACCTTTGCAAGAGAGGCGTGCTTGAAGTTGTGCGCGAATAAGTATTTGTTAAGAAATTCCATTCTAAGGCTCTATAAAAAAAAAATTTAAAAATAATTGGCGGTTCGAATCATCTTTGTAGAATCCGAGATGAGCCCCACAAAATTCATATGCACATTGTATGTACAAACTCATATGTATTCATAGCTTTATTGAACAATTATATTCAGCTTCTCTTTAGTCGTCATCAAAATTGAACACAATCTGACCCAGTTCGTAATTGGACTTGCTTTAGATGTCTTGATGTGTAGACAATTCATCTAAACTAGCTTGACTTGAATATAGTATATGTTAAAGCATCCAACACTCCCTCGCACGTGCGACCCCTGACTCGCACGTGGAGAGGTAAACAAAGGATCCGGAACGCACGGATCACAATAAAATAAAGTGCAACTATGGCACAAACAAATGAGAAAAACCTCCGAAACTCTAGCTCTGATACCATGTTAAAGCATCCAACTCCAAACCAATTGGCAAAGAGTGGAGAGGCCGCCCAAGCTCATATACTAGTTTTTTTGGAGGAAATAATTAACCGATGTGGGACAAACTCCAACAGTATACTAATGAAGATCTATCAAATCATATTCAGCTTTCATCCATTTTATTTTAAGACAAATATGAGTCGCTGTGATTAAATATATATGGTGAAGATGATTTAGTTATAAAAGATTTACACATACAAACTCACAAGATAAACGACATTACATGAGAAAAATGGAATCCATAATTCTTAAAGTTTAATTTCATTTCAATCACATAATTTCTTTCCAAATTTTATGCCTAGTATTCCGTAGTGGGGTAGATAATGAGCTCTTCATTTGTTAAGGATTTATTTTTTGGCATAAAGTAAAATAGTTTAGGATTTCTTAGATTTGGATATTTTTGTTTTCTTGGTCGATGGAACAAGGTGGTGGATGGGGAAACCAAGACCCTGACCGTGTCCGTAACGATTCTAGACACATAGCAAGCCCTGAAATAGACTAGTCACAACTTAAGTCACATAATGCGCGTGCGGAAGTGCAAACGCGAAGTGTCTTTTAAAAACCTCCCAAGCAACTAGAATTTATGAGTGCGAGGACTGAAATGAAGAAAGCAGAACGAAGATTGAGAGCGAATGCAATTTTTAAGAATTATGTGACTAAAGTCACTTGCGGAACTCCAATCAAATTTCGCAGGAAGTCCAAGGGTGTATCGAACCTGGGTCTCGTGATCAACCAAACCAAAATTTAATTAGCCGTGTACCACTTAATACTAAGGCTGCTCAAAAAATCCGGTGAATCATGAAACCGGTCCGAACCGAACCGATCCGTAACTTCTGGATTTTGTCCGTGGATTAATGGTCCGGACACGGATTGAAAAATTAGAAAACCGTGACTCGCGGTTCGGTCCACGGATTTTCATTACAAAACCGTGGATTAACCGAACCGGACCGTGAGATATTTATTTTATATAAATAATATATATATGTGTGTATTTATATAATAAATTGTTAGTAATGTTAACACTTTTTTCTACCAATTTTAGTATTTTATCTTAATAATGGGATATAGTGTAGATGTACATAAAATATAGGAAGTAAATCGTAATTTTTTCGTATAAATTACGGATAACCCTAGTTGAGTTTCAGTAGTTCGTTTCTTTTCCAGTTCTTTTATATTATGTAATGTATTATAATGATACAATCCTACTAGTGTTTAGATTCTTTTGATCTAATTTCTGAAGTAAGCCTTTGGTAATTTATGTAACAAATACTTTCTGGTGATGTTAAATTTAATTCTAAATGTAACCTTTTCCACTTTTATTGTGTGATAAATGCTTGAGCTTTATTCTTGCTAAAATCTGTAACGCCCTCATTTTCGGGTACGTTAAAAAGTACAATTTCATTGAAAATCTAAATGGAGCCTGGCTCATTATTACATCATAATTCTCACAAGAGTACTTTTATTACACAAGAGGAAGGAAACTAGGGTTCCTATCTACAGCTCCGCCTGCTCCTCTATCCTATCCAGCTCCTCGGCTCCGAATGACTCCAAAGTGTACAGCTCACCCTGTTCATCTACAAAGTCTGACACATTATATCAGCGTCGCCAGCAGTATAATATGTCAGGGTCACCAAAGGTAACACCATGAGCTACGAAGGCTCAGCAGAATAATCCAATACCCACTAACCCTTAACTTACAACAACATGTGTAGAGATCAACAAGTAATTAGCAATGACACATCCACATTCGCTATTCAACTATCGTTGGTGTCCGTGATATCCGAGTTTCTCCTACGCGACTTTTCGT
>JAOTQK010000004.1:4385349-4398991 GCA_025642025.1 Rhododendron ferrugineum
CGTGTCCAAAACAGTATATATAGACCTAGTTGAAGTGTTTGTTGCTCAAATTTGAACAACAATTTTTATACTTTTTTTTAATCAAAAGAATGCTTTGGATATGAACCGTGTGTGAATTGTAAGGTTTAAACCATCACCGGATGTTTAATTGTTCACGTGCATTGATTGTTATGGTTGTCATGCGTTGATATTTGGTAAATTTTCTATAAATGCATCTTCAGATAAATATTGCACCAGCAACTAGAGAGTATCTTGAGCGTTATGTTGAAAAGAAAACTGAAAGCTCAAAGAAACTCAAAGAGACTGAAAGTGAAGGTGCCGAGAAAGAGGAAGAGGGTGCACCAAGTGCTGAGAAGAGTGAACCTCCAAAGCCCTCTGGTGAGGACGTAAAAAAAGATGACAAAGATTCAACTAACGAAGAAACTAATGACACTGCTAGTTTTGGCATTGTGACTGATGAAGACCGAGAAGCTGATCGAGAGGCTCTAGAGAAGCTTACAGGTATGATAGAAGAGAGATTAAAGAACAGGCCTCTACCTCCACCACCTCCGCTGCCAGCTGCTGATGCTTCCGGTCACTCAAACTCCGAGCAGCCAGCTGGATCAAAGGATGGGGACTCTGATGTGGATACACCAAGAAATGGTGAGACTAATATAAGGGATATAGGGAGCTCTATCACGTCATATTTGATAGTTGAGTTGAACAAAATTGTTGAATAAGTGTTACTGCCAATATAGATTATGTTTCCTTTGAAATAGATTTGTACAAGGTTCGTTTGATATCCTTTGTCCCCTTTTTGCTTCGTCTCATCTATTTTGGTGATGCAGCTGAAGATAAAAATGACGATGAGATGACAAGTGACAGCAAACCTACAAGTGAGCATGATAAGCCTGAAACAAGTTCACCTGATAGAAGTAGAAGACATGATAGGAGGAGCAAAGAAAGGGAACGAGATATGAAACGGGAAAAGGAAAGGGAATTGGAAAGGTACGAAAGAGAAAGGGAGCAGGACCGAGCTAGGAGAGATAGGGAGAGAGATTACAAGATTAAGGAAGATGACCGTAGGTACAAGGCACGTGTTAAGGAGTGGGAATCCAGAGAGAGAGAGAAAGAGTATGTGCGGAAGCTGGAGAAAGAAAAGGAGAAAGAGAGAGAGTATAAGCGGAAACGGGAAGTTTTGGATCAAGAGGATGAAATTGATGTTAGTGATTCGAAAAGGAGGAAACACAAGAGCAGCGGCTCAGAGGAGAGAAGAAGGCGGCTAAGGGAGAAGGAAGAGGACTTCGATGACAGACTTAAAGAAGAGGAAGAAGTTGCTGTGGCCAAGAGGAGGGCTGAGGAGGAACTTCAGAAACAAAAAGAGAAAGACGCGCTAGAAATTCCACCTGTTGATCATTTTATAAACGGTGGTGATAAAGCCGTATTGCCTGATGAAACTAATGTGGTGATCAAAGATGAGGCTGCTGAAGAAACTTACAATGGTGATTATGGTGGGAAAACCATATTAGCGCAAGTCTTTACTTCCTCCATCCCTTATTGTTTGACCATTTTCGAAGTAGTGCTTTTAATCAAATCAACAAATAACGAACTTTCATGAGTAGGTTTTGGAAAAAAATTCCACCAATAATCAAGAGTACTAATTGAGATTTTTTGGTTGGTATTTTTTTAAATTTATCTATGAAAGTATAATCTTTATCAATCTGAGTAGCATACATGCCGAAAATTGGCAAACAAATCGTACGGAGGGAGCAGTTATAATTTCTGTTTTTTTTTTTCTTTTTCCGTTGCAAGTTTTCCTCCCTCTCACTAACATTGTTATTCCTCTTTGTACATGGGTTTGGACTTCCTATTAGGAGGTGAGGTTACAGAAAATGGCA
Organism: Rhododendron ferrugineum; assembly: GCA_025642025.1. Classification (NCBI taxonomy): domain Eukaryota; kingdom Viridiplantae; phylum Streptophyta; class Magnoliopsida; order Ericales; family Ericaceae; genus Rhododendron; species Rhododendron ferrugineum. The sequence continues at coordinate 4,387,227 of JAOTQK010000004.1, forward strand.
ATGGGGATGAATCAGTCGCTGGATCGAATGCTGCCTTGGACACTCGACATGATAGCAATTCATCTTCTAAAAAGTTGGGATTTGGTCTTGTGGGGTCAGGAAAACGAACTGCTGTCCCCTCTGTTTTCACTGAAGAGGAAGATGAGGATGCGCGGAAGGATAAAAAGATGAGGCCTCTGGTTCCCATTGATTACTCAACTGAGGAGCTGCAGGCTGTCCAATCTACCATTTCTGGGGCACCATCTCCAAATTTGGCTGCGGCAGCAGAATTTGCGAAACGTATCTCCAGTGTTACCAAAGAAGAGAAGCCTGATGCAGAAAAAGAAAGAAGCAGGCGTTCTCATGATAGGTCTAGCCTAAGGGATAGAGGGCGGAATGATGATGAGACTAGTCGCGGCAGAGATGAGGGTAGAAAAGACAATTATGCGCGGAGCAGGGATAGGGAACAAGGACTGGATAAAGCTAAGACACCTGATAATCAGAAGCTCTTGGATGCAAAGCAATTGATTGATCTGATACCGAAGACCAAGGATGAATTGTTCTCTTATGAGATTAACTGGGCCATTTATGATAAGGTGAGCAGCTGTACTCAAACCTCATATTTTTGTTTTTCTGTTCTGCTTGAATTTAAAGGCTTTTCTAGAAGTTAAAATGGCAGAATCCCAACCAGACCTAATCTGTTTGGGTTCAATCGAAGGGTGTCTTCCCTTTTTTATATTCTTTTTTATTTGCTTGGAAGGCTTACATTTTACTGAATTGAACAAAGATTCCTAGAATGCATCTGCAAGAAATACTAAATAGATACGGAGTAAATAAGATTCTTTGAGGATAGGATTGAGTCTGGAGTCTTTCAAGCTTTTCTTTTGGGGGCATAGGCACTGGACATATACAGTTGTCTAATGGTTTGTCTTTTGTTACTCATGTTTGGAATCTGGGATATTAGAGGTTACTTACTGTTGGAACCCAGGGTTGCACCTTCATTTTGTTATGAAAACTGGAAAGGTGAAAATACGTGAAATGCGACTTTGCATTGATTCAAGGTCTTTTTAAATTGGTTTAAGTTTTACTTTGACATAATGAAGAAGGTTTTCCACTTGAAATGTAGGACTTCTCCTTTTTTGCCAAGTTTAAAAGTAGGACAGCCCTTGATTATGAGCAACGACAGCTATGAACTTGTAACTTCAGGATTGCCAACTCCAGGTGTGGAAGTCCTAGCAACCTAAGAATGAGGGAGTAGAAGATAGAAATATCCATGTCAAACTGAATGCAAACTAGGGGATTATAGACTCCATGCCACTATGTTAAATGGTGAAAAGAGTGCATTAAAGTTTTATTGGAATCTGATTTGCATGGGCTTTAGAATTTGGCAGACAGACGGCTTTGTTCTCTGTAGGATCAGACCTATTGAAATGTATTTCTGATAGATATTAGAAATCGGTATAAATTTGGCTCTCTTGGTGCACCAACTGAAATGAAATTGTATCTAGGTTTCTGCATCGATTTTTGTCAAGGTTTTGCTCCCTTGTTTTCCATAGTTTATTGGGTCTTTGTAAAAAAGAAAGACCAAGAAAATAAAAGGTGAACAACAATCAAGTGGCAACTTCAAATAGGTGCACAATTGAATGAACATTCAAATACCTTCATTGAGATGTATTGGTGATGGTTATCCTTGGTATTTATGAACTTTTTCAGAATGAGCTGCATGATAGAATGAGACCTTGGATCTCTAAGAAGATAACAGAGTTTTTGGGCGAGGAAGAGACCACATTGGTAGACTTCATTGTGTCCAGCACGCAGGAACACGTGAAGGCATCCGAAATGCTGGGGAGGCTCCAGTCTATCTTGGATGATGAAGCTGAAATGTTTGTGCTAAAGATGTGGAGGATGCTTATTTTTGAAATCAAGAAGATAGAGACCGGTCTTGCTTTGAGGTCTAAAACCTGATCAATCTCAGGTACATGGGCCTTCCCTGTAAGCTGGAATTTGTTTAGAATTACTTGTCCTGATATTATTTCTTTAACTCCATGCATTTTATAAGAAAGCAACATTTCTCCTTAGGAATAATGGTTTGTTTTAGTTTGTAATGCTTTAAAATCAATTCTAGTCAAGTTAGCTGTGATGTCAAATCCTTTTATGTTTTTTGGACTACTCATCTCACATCAAAGTTGTGGAAAAGCAGTATTTGTTGTCTGGTTTAGAATGTATCTAGAATCTGCATCTCACTTTTTGAAGTGTTGAACCGGTCTAATATATGCACATGTTCTTTGGAAGAATGGTTTTTTGTTGTGGTCTGTGTCGTCACTGTTATATCTGAGGCTTATATCCGGACCCTTCTTTAGGATGGTCTTGTTTTCCAAGTTGTTGCGGAACATTTTACTCTAATTTTATGTTTGGAACAATTTTCTATTTTGCATCTGATATTAGCAACTGATCTGGTTTCTGAGCTCTAGGCTTTGTCTCTTGAACAGGCTGTTGGTTTCCAGAAATGCCCTCTTGCCCCTTTTGATCCTTTTCAAAATTTACCAGCAACAAATAGACTGCTTTTATTTTGGTAATTGATTTCACACTCTTTTTTATTACCACACTCCCATTTTTGTCCTCGTGCGATGTGAATTTACAAAATTAACTTTTCATGTGTACTCTCACTTGGAAAGACAACATTGTAAATTCACATCATAAGAAGACAAAAATGGGTGTGGTTATAAAAAAGGGGGTGTGAAGACCATTAACCTTTATTTTTCTTCTTTTTGCTCTTGAGGAAAAATCTTCTTGATTGATTCATTCCAAATTACGTGTCTAATGCCAGTCAACTGTCAAATCTGTGCAATGGCTAACATTCAGCTGCTTATTACGAACTACCTTGTTTTGCCCAAAAAATGCCAAACCAAGTTCTTGGGGAGAAAAGTAGACTTTGTTAGGTTTAAGTTTTGAGTTAGGTTTTTGGGGTAATGAGTGGAGAGAGAGAAATAAGAGTAATAATTAAAGAGAACTTATTGGGGACCGCAAACAAAGTCGGGTTGTGTTTGGATCTTAGATTTGTCGTGGAATTGAAGGGAAAAGATCGTTCTTGATTTTATTCAATTCACATCCAATGACAGATTTGTCTAACATAATAGTAATAGATAACAATATACGAATTTTAGCTTCGTGAACTACCATAGGTGTCATCCTCTCTTAAATCGGTTGCTCTAATGTACCGACCATTGGCGTGGATTCGTCGAGTCGAGCCATAGCACCTTACCTTCTTTCTCCTCGTTTGCAACGTGTCTTCGTATGACGAGCCATCCACAAGTATAACGCATTAGCTGTTTGCACTCAAGTTGGCGATAAGGGCTAGATGCGGGCAACCATTCAATCTTAAAATCATTCTTTTTAGACTCGTAAGAATCCTAGTAGGATTCCAACTTGGGATCCGTTGCTATTTACTATCTGGGTATCTTGCAGATGTACAAAATTTGGCAAAAGTAATTAAAATTGAAACGAGGACAACCGAATCATTGCGTTGGCCTTAAATTTGCATAATTTGTATTACTGCAGCTGTTGGCACAAAGTTAACCGATACTTATATAGACCCATTCCGTTGAGTTATCGAGAATGGTGAGCTATAATGTATTTGACAAAGTTGCAATGAAGTAAAGAAAAATAAAATTTAGTTTTGTGTGTTAAGTTGACAAAGAATTTAGAATTTAGCAGAAAATTTTTAAATCACCCCATTTGCAGGAAAGCGTTGCCCGATAGAAAAGTTGACAATTCAAGAGAATGTTATAGAAAAGTTATTTTTTTCATCCTTTCATATAATTGAACGAGCCCTCAGTCCGTTTTTGGAAGAGTGTGGAGTTTCGTCTTTCAATTGTAAATAGGACTTTCCCCACTTAATAGTAAACAGTCATAGCTAACCCTAATTGTACTGGGAAAAAACACACACACACACTAGACTGCTCACAATTGGAAACAAAGATGCAATTATACCAAATGATTCAGTCTTATCGTGAAAGCAAGAATTTGATCATCATCATCAACCCCATCATGCAAATCGGACAAACAAAAAAAAAAACATCACGGATTTGGAAGCGATCTCTTTATTTTCGAAGCACAGAACACGAAGGTTATAGCCATGCCGGATTCTTCAATGGTGTAACGACAGCCTTCACTTGCAAGTAGTTGTCAAGACTGTAGACACCCTTCTCTCTGCCCTGTCCGCTCATCTTATACCCTCCAAAGGGAATCGCTGCATCAAATATGTCAAAGCAATTAACCCACACCGTCCCAACTCTCAATGCCCGTGTCAAAGTGTTGGCAGTGTCGATGTTTTGGGTAAAGACTCCAGCAGCCAGTCCGTAGCGAGAGGCATTCGCTCTTTGTATAACTTCACCGAGATCCCTGAAAGTGCAGCCAAGAAGATTTTTGAAGGAGCGGAAATGGCTTATGGGCTGTTTGGTTGCGTGAAGAGAATCATTTCCATGTGACTAAAAGTAATCCAAGTCGCTCAATACATAACCACGCTAATTTGCTGGTATCACTCACTACATAGTACATAACCAATCTAATTCGTGTTTTTTGCTTGTTGAAGTACAGTACGTAGCAGATCAAAAAAAAAAAGTATAGTACGTAATATACTAATATCTACTCAATCTCACGTTTCAAAAAAAAAAATTGATCGAATTTTGTTTTCATGAGAAGAATTTTTTTTTATAGTTTTTTGGGCTGTTTTCTTTCCAACCCCAAACACATCTTATTATCTAATCTAAAGAGCTACTTAAATTCCCTGGTTCAAATTCAAAACAACCAAACAGGCGCTTGGCAATTATATTTATGATCATCAAATACATACCGTATGTTAGGTTAAGAAGTGTGTAAGAGTGAGGGAAAGGAGCCTTCTATAAATGGGATTTTCAGAGAATTGTTTGTGACTCACTTGTATTTCAAGATAGACTGCACTGGACCAAAGATTTCTTCCTTTGCTATCAACATGTCATCCTGATATTAACCAACATTTCTGTTAGTAATAGTGAAGAGTCCATATTCAAGATGAAAGAAATAGCAGGGTTTACAAGGTGACGAGTTATACCTGAACATTTGAGAACACAGTGGGCTTAATATAGTAACCTTTGGTGCCAAATCTCTCCCCTCCAGTTTCAAGGGTAGCTCCGCCATCGATACCAGCTCTTATACACCTCAGAATCTTTTCAAATTGCTCTGAATCAATCTAATTTGGATGAGCAAAACTTGATAAGTATTTCCAAATGTATCCGAATTCTTTACTAGTACTAAATTTGTACTACTGAGCAGAAGAGTGAATCAGCAACTTTGTGCAAAAAAATTGACCTTTACCATGAATATAATTTCACTATGATTGTGTCAACTTTTTGGCAAATTTTGTGCATCCTCTTTTTACTGCACAATGTAGCTTTTAAGGTACGTGCAACTATAAGCTAGATCCACAGCTGTGGATGTAGTTTTTCCAAAGTACGTACTGAAAACAGGATTCAGATATGACGAAACTTTTTTATCAGCAGATGCTCTTGATGATTTACCTGAGGCCCTTGTTCAATTCCACTCTTAAAAGGATCGCCAACAGAACGTTGAATAGCACGTGCCTTGGCTTTCTCTAAAAACTCATCATATACACGCTCATGTACGTATGTGCGAGAGCCAGCACAGCAGCATTGTCCCTGCAGATGATAGTACATATACTTATTTCAAGAATTATTTATTTCTTATATGATCCTCCCATTAACAGACATTTAAATGAACCAACCTGGTTAAAGAATAGAGCAAAGTGAGCCAGTTCGACAGCCTGATCCACATCCGCATCCTCACATACAATGAAGGGAGATTTCCCGCCGAGCTCCAAAGTCGTTTTCTTAAGATTGCTTGTAGCTGCCAATTGGAGTATAATTTTTCCGGTTGCTGTTGATCCAGTGAAAGCGATCTGCACCAATGTAAACATAAGTTCAACTTAAAAGGTCCAAGGAATGATATATGTTTTTGGACTGGTATACCGATTGCGAAACATCAACTTCATCTGAATGTAAATGGTGGTCCTCTAGAAAATGTCACCAAAAATGAACGAAAGATTCTCAAATTCTCCTTCCATGGTAAATCAAAAGTTTATCATGGTGAATTGCACAAGTACGGTAGAGTATCTACCACTTTGCCACAAGCTATATTTGCGTGTTGGACTGTGGAACGGCAAACAAGTCAAACAGACAGACGAATATATAGCTCATATTAGAGTAAGAAAAAACCCAAAAATGATGTATAATGTTGAACTTAATTGTAACAAGACAACAACAATGTGCTTTCTCTTGCCCGTCAAACTTGATTTTCCCATCAAAACTTAGGAACGGCCTCTCTTTAGTCCACCATAAGATCTGGATAATCTGAACAAAACAGGGTAATATTTTGCTCCAAAAGACGATATGAGGCCCTAAGATATACCACACAAACCAAGATGGGTAGGAAAAAGGTCCAGCATTGGTTGCCATTTACCAAAATCATAACATAAACAAGCTCGAAGACGAGCTGCAGCAACTCCTAAGACATCGATACCCAAAACTACTGAAAATCCTTAACAAGGAAACCACATATGAGTGAGCTTAAAGCATCCCCATTTTACCCAATGCCAATTTCCAATACCAGATTTGCAACTCAAGACAAGGAACCTAGACTGCCTTGCTCTATACATCCGCTACAAATGAAAGTTATTTTAGCAAGTACCATAAACATTTTTTTGCACTAACTTCAGTTTAGAGCAACTACAATAGATTGTGGCATTCCCTACATATTTTAACAAGGAGATACGAGCTGTCTACTACTTGTGTCCTCATGGAGCCTCATCATCGTACAAGAAGCATAGAAAAAAATCCATTGGATGAATTTACCTTATGCACTTCGTCATCTGTGTTACTGTGTTCATTTCACACCTTAACTTCATCGTTAAACGCTTATACTGAATATTACAACTTGGTTTCAGCTAAAGGTCTAAACCAAAACCGGCAAGCATTAGTTATAGAAGCTTAGTTCAGAGAGGAACAAGTATATGTAATTCAATCCTAGAACATACTTAAGAGGACTCTGTTAGCTTAAAGAAACAAAATAATGTGCTCATTTTGGAAGGTCAAAAGTTATCAGAGAACAGTAATCGGCAAAAGTAAACGGTTTTACACACATCAAAATTAATCAAATGAAGCACCTATCTCATGAGCCACAGAAACAAAACTTTGATATAACATACTAATTTCCAGAAAAAAGAAATCAAATCAATAACTTTTGTCTCGGATAAGTTTAAGAAACAAGGATTTCCAGTCATTCACATCTCGATGCCTTAATATTACTTTGAGCTCCCTTTCACCCTAGATCAAGAGAGCGTTTTACATTTACTGAACCAGACAGAGACAAACTTCCCATTTGAGGCATTCCAACAGTATTATGGCTGAAGATTCATCGAGCTGATAGTACAATGATAGCAATTACATTTAATGGATAAGCAAATAAGAAAATTCATATTCGATGTTATATTTTTTTATATAAATTATAAGTAGATATCCTCAGCCAGACCAGAACAATGTGATTGCATAAAGAAACACACACACACATGTATATATATATAAACTAAAATAAACCTTGTCAACATCCATATGACTGGCTAGAGATGCACCAGCAGTGGGACCGAAACCAGAAACCACGTTCAGAACACCTGGAGGAAGGCCAGCCTGTCCAAAAGATAATCTTCTGAGAAAACATAATGAGACGATACATGTATGTAGTACAAGCACAAGATGGAGAAAATTTTCAGACTACTCCAGTTCATAATAATAAAGGATCAAGTATTACCATGACTCACATCACATGTTTTTTTTTTGCAGTCAATTACAAGAGAAAGGAGAAGAGACTCACATCACACGTAACAACAATGTATTTTCAACTATTGGCTGCTTGGAACTTCTATAGTTCTATCAAGTAAAAGCAAAATTTGATTTCAGTCATTATTCCATGATGGGTTCTAGCTACTTCTTTCATTATTATATGGCATCCATCTTTGACATGCCAGATGCCAGACATCAGACATCGCTGCAGTTTGTATTCGTAAATATACAATAAAGTTATCATATGTGTGATGAAAGTTGGTGTACTACATCAAGATTTGGTTATACAAATAATTACTTCAAGTTGGCTAAAGTTGGAAAATCCGTCAATGAACTAAGAGTAAAATGTCAGGGACCAGGCCCTGCAGGTCGTGAAATTTACCAAAAGATGGGGGGCAAAAACACTCAAAAAAAAGAAGTTGTTTAATGAAATGATAAACTACCTCGTGCATTAGTTTTGAAACGTAGAGAGCAGACAATGGGGTCTGTTCTGCTGTTTTTAGAACAACAGTGTTACCACATGCTAATGCAGGTCCAACTTTCCAAGCAAACATGAGAAGAGGAAAATTCCAGGGGATAATCTGTCCAGCAACGCCAATTGGTTCACGCAGCGTTTGCACGTGATATGGTCCATCAGCAGGAACTGTGAGACCATGAATTTTATCTGCCCAACCTGCAAAGTTTGCATATAAAATTCTTAGAACATCTTCCTAAAGAACCGGAAACTAGAACAGTTGCAAATATTGAAGTATTTTCTATTTTACGTACCAGCATAATACCGAAAGAGGCGTACAAACATTGGTACTTCAATGGTGGCAGACTGTTCATATGGCTTCCCATTATCCCAAGTCTCAAGCGCTGCGATTTCATCATTATGCTTTTCAACCAAATCAGCAAAGCGCAACAATATCCGAGATCTTTCCTGTATACAATAAACGAAAGAGTTATTACGTATATCTAAACATATAATAAGCAAAAGATGAATTACAAGCGAAAAATAGAGAAATGAGATGAGATATGGTTACATAAGCAGTCATTTTGGGCCATGGTCCTTCATCAAAGGCCTTGCGAGCTACAGAGACTGCTCGGTTGATGTCTTCTGCATCACCTTCAGCAACGTTGGCAATCACCTCCCCTGTCCTAGGATCCAAAGTTGAAAATGTTTTCCCTGATGCCAAAGTAAGCTTTAGATATCTAGTGTTTAAACTTCAAAATGGTAGCTTATAGATTCATCGAGTAACTACATTAGGAGACATAAGACCGAAAGACTTCTCCTTGCCATAAAAATTGAAAATAAATTATCGCTGTTATTATCTGAGCACGAAAATCTCACCAGATGCTGCATCTACAAATTTTCCATTGATAAGGAGCTCAGTGTGGTCTATAGTCAGGGATGGCTTGATTGGCTCCTCAAGAGCAGCAGCAGTGCTATATTTCCAGCCTCCTCTGCCAAGGTAAGAGTTCTTCCCTAAGAAAAATAATTAATTGCATGAACTAGTCAGTAAATGCACGCTGTAACGACCATGAAACAAAACTTCGGTAAAAAAGTGAAAAATTAAGCATTCCTCAGCGAGTAAAGAAAAAAAGAAAAATTCCAAAATTAACAATTATGCATAACATTGGAGATTTGTATTACACTTGATGAGACTAATACTGAAGGGAAATAGTCATATAGCAATATATATAAATAAATATCTGCACAAAATATTTCCAATGTACATTCGATCTGGCCTGTAAAACTTTCAACCAAACACTGGACATGTGGGCCCACTTAGATATATAGTCCAATCTGATGCTCCTACCGATCAAAAAAAGGAGCTCTTAGATACGAGGAGAGAATCTGAGATGGTATATTCAAACAAACTCTTTACATTTGATCAAAATCAGCAGGAGTTCCATGATAGACATAAGTTCCTCAAATTCATAACAATTAACAAGATAACTGGCACAATTACACAAACAACATACGTTTTTCTATGGATGTGAAAAAAAATTCCAATAATCAGACAAGCTTTGTTAATTAACTGCCTGTTTGTCGAATCTTTCCGGTCCTTAAGCGATGAAAAATGCTATTGCAGCTACATAACAAGCAGTTCGAGCATGAGCATCTGACAAAACTACTCTAGGTGATCAACCTTTCTTTCTTTCTTTTAACTGGGGATGATCAACTTAGATGCAACAAATCAACTCGATCAGAATAAGTGGAAACAACAGTCAGCAATCATCAAATCGTTTCGGAACATATGCGATGCAAAACCTAGGAAAATGCGATTTTGGTTATATGAACATCTAATGTTAGCTTTGGAGCCCGCCTTTGGGACGGTGGATTTGGCCCCTCCAGATTAGTCGATGTATGCGTAAACCAGCCCAGACCGGACATATGAGTTATCAGAAAAATAAAAAAGAAAAAAAGATTCTTCGAACATCTGAGAGATCTACTATGGATGATCAAGTTAGATTCAACAGATCAACTACATCCGAATTTCGTGGAAACAACAGAGTCTCATTTCTCTTTCCTTCCGATTCACCTATCATCGATCGTAAGACTAAACCGAAAAACAAACAATCAATTTTTTTTTCCCTTTTTAATTCACGCGCACGGGCTAGCTTAAGCACAGCTCGATCAATCCCGGGACCGATTCCACCGTCTACCACCAGCGGCTAGCAGGGCCCAATTAAAGCCGGGACGAAATCCCGGAACAGGGGGCAACAAATTTACAGGGACGGAAGACAGATTTCTGTGATCGCGTTTACCTCGAGAGAGTAGCGGAAGAGATGAAGAAGAAGAGCGTAAGGAGCGAGAGAGAAGCCTCAAAGCCGCCATTTCTGAAACTTCTTGCCTCACTCTGTAAGAGTTTTATATAGTTTATTCCTAGTTCCTATGTTTATACTTTATATAGTCATATAGAGTGAGTTCTCGCGATTAATACTACGACTAGTCGAAAGAAACACTCAAAAGGATATCCGACAGATTTGAAGTCTGGTTTAGACCCCTTTCAGGTCCTAAAAAATGATCGGAACCGTTCGTTTTCTTCTTTGAAATACTTTGCTTAGGTTTTCTGAAAAAAATTGAGTTCAATTGGATATCAGTAAGAGCATTCACGATACATCTAACTTTGTTTCACAATTCATTTCTAAATTTTGAGAAATTTTTCGGTGCCGAGTGGATATCTCACGTGGTACCCATTCGGCACATCCGGGCCTTCTAATACACTTTTGAACAGCTCAAATTGAAACTTTCTCTCTCCTCTCACCCCCAATACTTTCTTTCTCCAAATCAACTGTTCAAAAACGAAATGGACCCACTCGGCACGACTTGGTACCCACCCGACACTGAATTTTTTTTCCTGAATTTTAAGATAAAATTGGATCTATGGTAAACACCACTACCGAAAACCAATTGAATTTATTTTTTGCAAGTATCCTAAAAAAAGTACTCATTTTAAGTAAAATAAACAACTCCGATTATTTGTATGGTGCTCTGTGTTGCTACATCTGTAATAGTTGTAGCATCTGAATGGTATTCTCTGCGGTTATTCTAACTGTGCACTCTGCTTGATGAGGGCTCGGCCCACTTGGGATCTAGTCTATCCAAATAAAAGTATCTTATCCACGTCGGAAATCAAAAGGTTTTTTGTTTTTTTTTTATCACGTGATATTTTTCCCCCCATACGATTAGAATAACCTATTTTTACGTTAACCCTATCTCAGTCAACAGTCAACTATAGTGGGTATCAAATTTTGAATCGACAATCTCACAGTACTTATAATTAGGGTAAAATATATACTTGCCCCTTAAACTATTCAAAAAATGTTTAATTCATCCTTAAACTATCAATTGCACATACTTACCCCTTAAACTGTCCAAAAAATGTTTACCAAGGACAATTCACGTTT
>JAOTQK010000004.1:4399091-4412920 GCA_025642025.1 Rhododendron ferrugineum
GTGAAGATCTTTTTATTCTGATCATATTATTCTAAAGTGACATAATTAAATTTTGTCTCTAGGGCTCCCATAATCACATTTCTGCTCCATAGGATTGCAAATTGGTGTAAGAATTTTTTTTTAACCGAAATGTTGCCGTTTTGCTACTTCTCCGTTAAGTATTAGACGGAAAATGGACGGAGGGGGTTATTTGATGACGGAGTCCAAAGTTCAGGTGGGGGATTGATATTTCTTGAAATCCAGATGTTTATGTGATGTTGAGTTGAAAGGTCAGGTGTTTTTTTAAAATTTTCCCTTAAAGTTACATATGTACAAGAATATAAACCATAGAAAGACTGTGGTAAAAACCCTAACAAACCTTTTTAATCTCTGCCTTTTTTACTATTGTGGTAGGATTGCGATTTAAAATAGAAATCGGTTTTGTTATTGTCAGCTCACTGGGCTGACGATAAACACATTAGAAGACAAGAAAAACACGTATTCCTGTATACTTTATACACTATTTAATACACATTCACACACTTACTATTATCAGCCAATTGAACTGATTTTAGAATTTTCCAATAGAAATACGTCTACTATTGTCTTTTTAAGGTAAACCTTTACATCATGTCCTCTTCCAATTTTATTGTACATTGCAAGACATGTGTCATAGCCATAACCCTTTTGGGCCCACATGTGTCATGTCCTCTTCCATTTTTATTGTCTTTTTACTGTACATTACTGTAGGTTGTGATTTCCTAGGCCAACTGCCTTGGATGTTTTGACCTATAATCTTGGATGTTTTGACCTATAATCTTGGACATCAAATCCATATTATTGCAAAAAATTTAAGTTGTTCATATTATTGAATCAAACCCTGCAACTACATCACCAAATTTGTGTAAAGTTATCTTCAACCAAGGTGAAGGTGAACAAAATTGCTCTCTAATAAGCGTGCCGAAATTCCATGTACATTTATACATGGAGAAGTATATTATTATTATGAAGGGAACAACTTTTTTGGTGTGACTGTTAATTTTGAGGCTGATGCATATTTGGTTCTCTAAACTACCCGTTTAACTATTCTAAAGAAACAGCTAAGTAGAAGGAAAAAAAAAAAAAAAAACCGTCACCCTAAACTTATTCTCCCCTTTCTTCTACTTTCACATCTCAAATATCATTAGGAATTTTATCTTAGTTCAACATTTTCATCTTTCCTTTCTTTATGCATAATACAATTTACACCAGCAACGCGTGTTCCAAGACATCGTGTCCAAGAGACGAGGGATTATTCGGTGTTACGGTGCTCCTGGGACTTTTTTTCACTACACATTGATACGGGAGCCATACATTTGGTGATGGATTTATGGTAGAGAAAGCTCATAGAACATTACATGTAACGGTGCTCCAAGAGCAAAGAGAGAGAAATCGCATGAGTCACCAACCCAACTTGATGTGACTGTTTCATCAGCCAATCATGACTATTTTGTACTTACAGTGACCAATTAATTCACTGGGGCCTGCTTGGTTGTAGTAATTGTTTGTTTGTTTATTTTATGTGTGAATTTAGATGCAAAATAAATAAAAATTCAGAGATAAAAGTAAAAAGAATGCAGCCAACCACCAATCTAATATGTTTATTCTCATCACATTTGAAAAATAAAAAGGTCATTCATGGTAAGTTTAAATGCCATAAAGGATAATCCTGCGAATACTAGATAGAGAACAACATAGGACTTAAACTAATGTATTTTTTATGCATCAGTTCAAGGGCTAAATGCTAAAAAAAATTAATAAATATTAATGTAAAGAGTTCAATAATGTAGCAAAATAGGAGTTTTTGAACTTTTCTGTGAAAAATTCGTGGCAAATCACATCAACGAAGGCGTTTTGAACTTTCCGTGAGATAGGAAAATGCTAAAAACAGTTCCACGTACTATTAATAAGCCGGAAAAATGAGAAAAATGCAATTTTATGTGTGTTAAAAGGGCCTTGAAAAATGTTTAAAATGTATTAAAAATTACGGTTTTTTATTTTGGGTATTCTTCTTGCCCTATTGACAATCCAACGGCTATCAATAACATAACCGATAAATTACTAATATAGAAGGGGTTGATCCACATTTTCACTAGCAATAGCAATTTCATGGCAAATCCAAGTTCATAGAAAGAAAAAGACTTTCTAAAAATAAAAACCTAGGAAAATGCAGATGTGGTTATTTATCAGTATCAAGTTCTTTAATTGAACATCTACCGGTAGCTTTGGGCCCACCTCTAATGGAGAGTGAAATTGCTCTCCAAAATTAATCAAGATATGCGTAACTAAGTTGATCGGAACATCTGAATTACAGAAAAAGATTTTCGAAATTTTGAGCTCTGGATTATCATATTAGATTTTATGAAATCAACTCCGTCTACATTGAGTGAAAACTACATTCGGATTTCCCAATTTCTCATGATTCACAAATCAGATAATGGTCAAAAACAAAAACGATCGGTTGTTCAATTTCTTATACTCTGTCTCTCGACTCATCGTTATAGAATCGAGAGACAAAGAAGATGAACAACAAATTGATACTGTACTAGAAATGAAAGACGGGTTTTGTGATCGTGTGACCAATTACCTCGAGAAAATAGAGCAACAGAGGAGAGAGAGGAAGAAGGAAGAAAGGAGCGAGAGAGAAGCCTCAAAGCCGCCATTCCTGAAGCTTTTTGCATTCCTCTGTGGCCTACACGTCTGTTTATAGAGTTGTATCGGAGTTAATGCCGGAAGTGAAGAAACTGAATGGGTATTTATACTGGGGATCGGCTCCTCTCCTCTCCACTTTAAGATCTCACGCAAATTATCTGAATGTTCATAATTTTAAAATAAAATTTTCCTATATTGTTGCAAAAAACAGCTCAGTCGGAATCGTCGGATAATGGTAAGTGATTATTCCAATCGTCTAATTTTTCTTTAAAATTCATCGAGAATTAAGGACCCTGAATTCTGAATGAAAGATTTGATCTAGTATTTAGAGTTATCTGATCGAACTGATTTTTTTTTATGAAGCAATTGCAAAAATATTTAACAATTAATGAACAGCTCGAATCATTTGTATGAGACTACAGAGTGGGTCTTATACACCCGCCCGTACAAATTGATTTCTTGCAAAAATATTCTATTTTACTATGCTATGAACAGAAATGAGGTATGGAGTGTGACGTTAACCACAATATTAATATATCACTTCAATTGTCAAGATCATATCAAATTGATAATGATATGGTATACTAATATTGTGGTTAACGTAACACTTCATACCTCATCTATCTTCATCAATCTCTTTTCTTTTCTTTTTTTTAAATGAAAAGTCAATAAATTGTTTCTCCAATTTAGATGATTTAGACAGGCCCACATGAAAGAGATGGAGAGAGAGAGAGAGAGAGAGAGAGAGAGAGAGAGAGCATGATTTACCAACCCAGCTTGATATGACCGTTTCCTATCGGCCAATCTCTCGCACATGGTGTTATTGGTGTGTATCTTTGACATTGTACTTACGCTGACCAATTGAGTTCACGGGGGCCTGTTTGGTTGTAGTACGAATTGTTTAGGAGCGAACTATTTACAATTATAAATTTTCCATACGTAAGATGTTCTAAAATTAATTACTTTCAGACAAAAATACTTTTAAAAAATTGACAAAAATACCTTTAATAAAACGATGTAGTTTTGGGATGACAAAGGATCATCCATCATCTTCCACCCCACTCTTCTTCTCCAACCAACACTAATCAAAATTGTGATGAACTCCGGCGGCAAAGGAAAATGTTGGGCTGGGGACGTTCCACAGCTGTGGCTTCTTACTCTTTGTACATATCTTCAGTACGGTAATAGGTTTTGGAATCGGAATCCCAAGTTCTGTTAGAGAGAGAGAAGCCCTTGCTTGGGTGATCGTACGGAAATGAAAGGAGATTGTAGAGGCCTCTCTCTCTCTACTAAAATGTCGACGATGAACTTCGGCGGGTGCCACAATGTTGGGGTTTATGTTAGGGCTCAACGGATGCAGAGGTGGAGAGTTTTCATTTTTCCGTCAACGAACCAGTCCCATCGCGCATTAGGAAAATGCGCGATGTTAACCGCGCATTAGGAAAATGCGCGATGTTAACCGCGCATTCACGAAATGCGTTATACGGAGCATGACGTTTACTGAAAATGCATTTTTACCACACAAAAAAAATGACGCATCTTTAAGATGCATTATAGAGTATTCATGTATTAGAATCCAAACTTTCCAAACATTTTCGAGTTTTAAAATCCGAAATTTTCTATTTTTTTGAGAATGTGTATCCGAATACTGTCAAATTTTTTATGAAGGAGGTGGTGTTAAGGAGGTGGTGATGGCGGGTCTGGTGTGGTCCGGTGCAAGCCCCATTTCACCATTGAACAAAACTCTGATTTTTGAATACTTGCCTACAAAACGTGGCCGTGTGGCATGGTGGCGGGTCTTGTCGCCATTGGTGGTGAATGGTTGGGAATAAAACTCGTGGTGCAGGTGTGGCGTGGTGGAGGTTATGGAGGAAGAGAAGCAGGTGTGGCGTGGTGGCGGGGAGGAGTTCAAATTTGGGGAAAAATTAGGTTTGGATAGGGAAGGGTATTTTGGACAATTCATGGATATTTGTTAGGTTGCATTTAGGAAATTGTTATAAGATTTGTGGGTTAGATTTAGAATAGACTACCCTTAGGAAATTTGTGGTTGCAAATAGCTCGCCTTATTGTTTATTCCGTTTGTTAATTTTGTGGATGAATACAGATGCAAAATAAACTAATAAAAAATCAGAGATAAAATAAATCAATAAGCAAGGTCTATCAAAGGGGACCTTTAAGGCGTAGTTTTTGGCATTGAGTTCCCCTCCAGTATTTTTTTTTTTTCAGAAATAAAGTCGATTTATATATAAAACAAAATACAAAGGACTGGAATCCTATTGGTCCAAAAATACAGAAAAACAAAAAATAAAAATCAAATACAACAAAAAAAAAAAAAAAAAAAAAAAAACCAAAGTAGTCTGGAGCCAAGACACCGGAGTCGGACTTGTCAATCACACTTGTGAAGGAGGGTTGGAGTAGCCAAGTGTGGAGTGGCTAGGTATGAACATAGAGCAGACTCTCCTGAATGGACCCGCCACACCAACTTAAGCTTGTTCTCGCCGCAGACTGAAGGCTGAAGCTGCTGCTGACACCGCCACTGTTGTCGCTGAATTGGTTCCAAGAAACTAGATCTAAAACCCTAGATTTGGCTCCTGAGTCCAAAAATGATAGGAAGAGTGGGAGGTCTCAGCTCTCTAAGAAGGAGAGAGTTTCAACCACCTCACGACCATAGGCCTAGAGAGAAACCAGAAGAATAATTATTTTTCTCTGGCACAAACTCGATTCATTTATACATCAAACAAAGTCCAAAAATCAGTTTGATCGGACTCCGTTTGATGTATGAACCAACCGCATATGTGCTTGAAAAAATAAAGCATAATATGGTTTGAAACTTTTAAAGTCTATTTTTATATCGCACAAACGTGATTCATTCATACATCAAATAGAGTTAAATCAAACTCATTTTTGGCTTGCATATTTTTTTCGACGAGTTCTACAAAATGAATGATTCCAATCAATTTTTGAGTTCGAATGAACCCAAAATAATTTAAAAATGGAGAGGACTAGACATTTTAATATCGGAGGGGAATTCGGTTCGTGTTTATTTTTTTGCCAAACGATATACATCAGTGGGGTTCACGGGAAAGTTAGTAACTTAACAATTAAAGGGAATTTAAAGTCTCTCCATAGATTTAAACCCCAAACCTCCCTCTTGTACAACCAAGAAATACAATCAAATGTGGCTCTGGACCTCTGGTACGTGTTATTGATGTTGTTGCATGTTTGGTAACTTGCCTTAGCGGTCGACTTAGGCCTCTTTTATTGGCTTTTGTGAAGTTGTTTATACTAAATTCAAACTTTTTGTTTAAAGTTAAGTTGTTTTCACTAAATAAAAACATCTAACACATTTTCTCCCACAAACACCCTACATATTTTCTTTAATATTTCATTTAGTGGAAACAATTTAACTACAAATAGCTTACCGAAAATGCCCCTGGATGGTGTATGCAGTAGTATTGGCTATGCAAATACTAGGTATGCTTGAGATATGGAAGTTCAATTCTGTTCACCCTTCTGAAATATTGAAGAGGCTCAATTTTACCGGAGCTGAAACTCTGACAATAGGGGATCCACTAATTTTGTTTCATTTTAATTTTTTTTCATCGGTTGTTTTATTTTAAATTTGGGGCCGCTTCATAGAATCATAAGAGAATCAAGATTTTATCACGCGGTTATCTCTCATGTGGTCCCTTAAAAAGTTGGCCTCGCCACGGTTTCAAGTGACAACGATCCGTTCTTTTTGTAGGTCTCAATATGTTATCTAGGCAAATAAATCAATTTGATCGGGCATCTGTAAAAGCTTGGTGGAATTGCATTATATGAAAGAGACCAACAAAAATGGTGCAGATCATCAAATAAAATCATAGTGAATAACCCCAAGGGTTTGGCTTAGTATTCTATTCTCCTTTTCTTACATCTAAACAAAGTTCCTTACTGAAATGGAGACCCCATCTCCACTTTGGAGACCAAAACTCTAAAAAGAACGGTGGAACCCTCTAATATTCACCTGTGAAGTACAAAAGATTGAAGAAAAGAGGGAATAAATTATAAAATCCCCCTTAATATAGAGATTTGGTCTCCAAAATAGAGATATAGAGCTACATATAAGATGCTTTGGGGAGTCTCCATATTTGGAGACCCAAGCAAATATCTTCATTTTCGAGAAATTTAGTATGATTGGAGTTTTTTTTTTTATCTTGGAGACTTTGATCTCCAAATAGAGATTTGGAGATTAAACAAAGATTGGAGCTGAAACTCTAACAGCAGGGGACCCACTTATCTTTTTTTAATTTTTTTTTTGAACGGTTGTTTTATTTTAGATTAAGGTCCACTTCATAGAGAATCAAGATTTTACACTATCACTTTGTGATCTCTCACGTGGTTTCTTCCGTGATATAAAATTTAAAATTTGGACTCGCCACGGTTGATCAATTGATGACGAGTCGTTCATTTTGTAAGCCTCGATATGTTTTTCATTTGAGCAAAAAATCAGGTCGGTCGGACATCGACTAAAGCCGGTTGGCCGGATTGCATGCATTATATAAAGAGACCAACAAAAATAGTTCAGATCATCACATAAAGTTACTGTGAAAAACCCCAAGGGTTTGGCTCAGTACTGAATGTTTGGGACTTAGAAATTTGCTTACTCTTTAAGGTCTCCCCACCAATTGTCAACACTATCTCGTCCATGTTTAAGCGTGTCAAAGCGATCATGAAAGGGACTGTATGGATTAATTCAATACTAATGCTATGGGTACCGACCAACTATGCATATACAATGCACAGTTCGGTGTGGGGGGCCGCTTTGGGTCTCACACAAATGATTCGAACCGTTAATAAATTTCAAAATAAATTTTTGAATGGCCCTATTAAAAATCAACTTAAATGAATACTTACTTATAAGTGCTTGATCGATCCAATCTTTCAAATTTTCATTTAGAATTTAGGATTCTGGAATCTAAATGAATTTTGAAACAAAATTAGACAATCGGATCAAGCATTTACAAATATTCCATTGAGATGATTATTTGCAAGGTCACTCAAAATATTATTTCAAAGTTAATGAACGGATCAGATTATTTGTGGACCTACACACTGATCTATGCACTATCTATGCACAGTCGAACGATATCCATAATTGAATTTTTAATTCGAAGTGCGTGAAAACTGCCCTCCAAGCACATTTATTATCCAATTACTCCATTAAAAACATTATAAAGAATCACATCTCACCTCACCTCAGACGGAACAAACCACATCAAGATTTGTCACATGGGAAGGTCCTTTTCTCCTTTATATATTGTACATTGACTTCCATTTAATTTGTTTATGAAATCTTTTAATGATTTCCAGCTCACTCCATGTACCAATAGAGTTTTATACAACAATTTTGATGTATATTATACTGTAAACATAATATGTATCTTCCCACAAAGAGTCTTATTATATTAGCCAATGTGCATCAGATGGAAACTAAAGGATGTATAGAGATCTGAACAACATATATAACAGAGTGTCATACTAGGCTGGCTGTTTCCAGTATTAACTTCTCACTTTTTCTTATAATCCAGGGTGTTCGGGTAACTGGCGCGCTCTACGTGTAATTCACGAGGGATCAACTCCATGTATTAGCCTCGTAATTAAGAATTAGCATTTAGGAAGTTTCGAATCTAAAATTTTAGAAAGAGCAAACCACTATAATTCTGAATGAGCAATGCTATATATGGACACAACTATTTTCAGAGCCATTGGATACACATGGATCTACATACATTAAACGGCTCCGAAATGTCGGGAGTTATGTTACTAAACTTTTTGAACTCTCAATTCAACATCAAGCCAAGCCCTCACATTGACTAACTTCTCACTTTAATGTTCAAGATGCTAATAAAATATAGTCATTCATATCATGTGATACAAGAAGGCAATCTGGCAACTCTCAGTTCACGAGGAATGAAAATAACTTAAAACGGTATTAAGGGTGTGTTCTACTAATTAAAATTTAAAGATGATGTATTATGAGAGAATGACTTGTAACGTAAAACAGAAAATAAGTACTTAAAGATAAGAATCTCAGCAGAACGGGACTTAACTGATGACAACAAAATTGCTATATCAATCAAAGACTTAAATACTATAATAGCAGGCCACGCAACGGCCGCGGTTTAATGATACCGATAATATCCACCGATTCATAGTGGGAGCCGATGGTAGTGATCGTGGATCATTCAAATCAATTTCGGCCATTGGAAAAAAATAAAAAAAAGAAGAAGAAGAAGCTTTTGGAGCACTTAAATGGGTTGTAGGCTTGTAGCGGTCAAGTATTGCCATTCAAAAAAAAATTTACGCGGTCAAGTATCGACGGTAGCGCATGGCCGGCTCTAGGCTAAGGCCCATGAGGCGCAAGCCTTAAGCCCCAAAAAATGTCCAAAAACTAGGGCCTCTACTTTTTTTAGTACCAAGTATATATGTGTTGCTATAGGGCCCATTTTTTAATCCATGAATACATATATGTGTAACGCAAAATAAAAAAATCTGTATAATTGATGCGCGTGTGATTTTTTAGTCTCACTGTTATATCGAAACCATGACGAAGCCTGGTGGCCACCCTGCTCAAATTTTATTTTTTATTATAATTATTATATAGTAGTGGTCTTTTAGAATCTGTGTAATTCTATAAGTCTGTTCACCCAACGTTTCTTTCTTAAAATATAAATTCCATCCATCTAAGATTATTAAAAAATTTAGTACTGGCCCTCCTAATAATTCTCTACAAAATAATTCACATGATAAATTTTTTGGAAATAGTTTTTTTTTTTCGCGTGATACAAAATAATTCACATGATCTCACTGCATTTAATAATTTATTTGCTCTTACAATCTTTAAGATTGACCCCATGTTTTTGGTACTTTATAGTATTCTATTTGTGTGATCCAGGTCAACAGGGGAACGTAATTGATGCAGTATTATTTTTTGATTTTTAATTTTTAGCATTGTACTTAGGGGTGGGCACTGTGTCGTGTCATGTTCATGTCAGAATTCTCCCAATCCTTACCCGATCTGTTTATCTTCTCGTGTTATCATGTTGGAAATAATCGATCCTAATCCGCTAACTTCGTGTTGAATTCGTATTGTGTCGGAAATTCCCACCCCTATTTGTTGTACTACCTACGGGTGGGTTTTTGCTCCCACCATCCCACGTTGTTCCCTTCTGCTCTTTACAAGACGAAAAGTAAAAAATAAATTTCGCGTATTGAAACTGCTATTGAATTTCCAAAATTTTCTTGCAAATATTTTGAAATTCAAGCATAAAAATTTAAATTAAAACCCCCTGTAAAACATCCTCCTCGCGTAAGCAGAAACATTTTGTGTAGAAAAAATAATTATGTTAGGGAGAGTGCGAAATTCACTTCCTTTAAACTTTTCTCACATTTATTTAATCTTTTAGTCTCTCGTATGGAGAGTGTAAAATACTGAAATAAATTATTTTTTATCGTACAAAGTTTATACTTTAATTATGATATTTATTTCATTTTTTAGGTTTGGGGGCACCGATGTAATGCATTACTACTATTTTGATGTACTATGTTTTACAGAAAAGATAGGTACATTAATTTTTTATACTACATAGTTACACTACATTTTATGTGAGGTCCACTTCAGATCCCATAAAAATTTAGAAAAAAAATCATAAATTTTAAAATATTATTTTATGAAACCCTGTAAAAAATCAGCTTCAACAAATATCGATAAGTATTACTTTGCGACTAGTATGCATGGATCATGTGCTATGTTCCCATTTCTCTATTGACATAAGCGGAAGCAAACCAAAGCCGAGATTGAGAAAGAAGAAAATTTACACCGACGACAAATAAATGACAATAAAAAAAAAAAACTCGAAAGAGTTGAAAGACACACAATAGTTTACATGCATGGTTCAGCCTGCATCACGGGAGAAGAAATCAGGGGGGCTCATAGGGTAGGCGAGAGAAGTGACCGCTTCAGACCCCCGAATTTTGGTCCAAAATTGAGGCCCCACTGTAATGTAACTTACATATTAATATTAGAATTTCCAAATAAAAACACAATTGTATCTTATTTTCTTCAAAAACTCTTGCAATCATATCCTTTTAGTTTGAATTTTTTTTGCTATTTTTTGTACTTTTTTTTATCATTTTTTAAAAAAATTCATGAATAAGGGCTTAATAAAGGGAATCACTTCGAGTATCCAAAATATATGAGCCGGCACGGGAAGAAATGTGCGGGCTAAATTACATAACCCCCATTCCTAGTACACCTAGCTACTCTCACCACCCAAAGAACGATTTACAATAGGAAAACAAAGGAGGCAAATTCTCTGCGGTTGGACTGCAGAGAGTCCATGTAGTCCAATCTCAGCCGTTCATCTTCGCATCTAATGGTCCAAACTTTATATAACTTTTTCGGAAAAAAGTTTAACATTTCCGCGGAATTTTTTTTTAAAATCTCAATCATTAAAAACACCATCCGACGGTTCATAACCTTCCAACCGCACATATCCAATCCACATATGGACTGCAGACAAGTCTAATTCCAGAAGAAACACCCTATTTTCAATATCCAATCAAAACTTGTAATTAAAGTCAAAGGATTTCAATAATATCTAATCAAAGATTGATATCTTCCAACTTGCAACTTTATCCTTCAATTAATGAGCCAAAATTCAACAAAAAAGTGATGCAGTCTTTCATATATACAACTAGGGTTTGTTTGTGTCTGAAGGCACAAAGCAACTCATTCTGAACACAATTCAAATGAATTTGTATTATTGGCTACTATTGACCACCCCACCAACCAAGCCGACTTCTAGGTTCTCAAATAAGCTTTAAACAGAGTTCATCTAATCAACTAGACAACTACATTAAATAGTTTACGGCACACATCAATTCATTGCATCTTAAAGAAATGTCTAAAAATAGCACATTTGCTGCAATACCTTAGAAATACTGAAAGAGACGTGTAAGGAGAATAATTTCATATTGAAGGCTTAACATGAAGTGAGAGACTATCTTCTCATAACTTAATCGTCTTCAAACGTGTTCTTCCCAATCTTTTATCTGTCACTTTTGACGTTGAATGTGTTTGAACTTTCTCATATCATCACTTTTCAAAATGTCCATGTAACAAGTTGAATAAAATATCTCCATCTTGGAGCATGCAAGACAAATCTAGTGATTAATTATATTAGTACGAATGTTTTATCTGGGCACTTTAGGCCTCAGGTGTATTTCCAACTTTCGGTTGGAACTGATTTCCTCTCCCTTAATAAAATGCTATTTTTGCCGTTCAAAAAAAATTATTTTAGTACGAAATATTGGAGCACACAAACGGTACATGTGCAACTAAAGTTACATCATTTCCGATGCCATTGAAGGCTTGAAGCAATCTATTCGTGTTAATCCTTCTCAACTCCATTGACTTTTCAGACCAATTCGGACGCAAGAGAGAGGGAGAGAGAGGTAGCAACCACGCAAGAAAACACAACTTAAAATCGGACTACGGTTGCCCGTGCATAAAACTTGAAGGTTCTAATTTATTTCTAGGCACGTAAAAATAGTTAGAACCATTCGTCTGTACCGGTAATAGGCAGGGCCGGTTCTGGGCATAAGCTCACCAGGCGACCGCCTAGAGCCTTCCATTTTGGGCCAAATAATTGGGCCCCAAAATAGTGCAATATATTAAATATTAAGTATGTGAAATATTTTTCAACCAGGCTAACATAGCACAGTGGTTAGGCGCGTGTATATGGAGCGCGGAAACGCAAGTTCGATTCCTGGCCATTTTCGTTTTTATCCCAATATTTTGGAACATCTGTACAAAAAAAAGGTTTTGAAAGGATGTTTTGGAGTTTGAAACTCCCCCGACCTGAGGTTCTAAAAGACGGTACAAGTAATTTGCCACCGAACTACAACCGTTGCTTGCCTGTTATCTCGAACAACTTATAAATATACTCAAAAATGAGAGGCTCTATTTTCAAACTTTGCCTAGGACCTCGGAAATCTCAGAACCGGGCCTGGTAATAGGGTCAAAAAATCAATAGGTTTGCTATCAACTAATAACGCCGAACAATCGGTAAAATTTGCACGACTACAAAGAGTTGCAGAATCACAGGCGGGACAGACTAGAATAGTAATGCTGGGAAAGAAAAGAGTAAGAGAAATGAGATGTTACAAGTGAAGTGACGAAGAAGAAGAATGTATATTAAGACTTAAGAGTGATTTTCAAGCAAAACACAAGACACACTTGAAGGACCAAATTCCAGAGATCTTATTCAAAATAGTTATTAGAAGGAGGGATAAAGGATTCATTGGGCAAAACGAAACCTGTTTAGCAACAATTATTATTAATTTTTTTTTTTTAAGAGTGATTCATTGTTTTGAATGATCCAAAAAGGATCAAATTACAGAGATCGATTGGTAGATCATCAGGGCCGGCTCATAAATTTTGGAGGTCGGAAGCGAACCTCTTGAATGAGGCATTTCTATATTTTTCATACAAAAGTTGATCTACAAAGAGTTTTATAAAAAAAATCATTACAAAAGATTTACCATTACAAAGTATAAGTATATAAGTTATCCCAAAAAAATGTAATCATTACAATATCTCAAAATTTATCCTTTGAAAATTAGTCTTCTCAATTTCATTCCATTGAACCAAACGTATCATAATGGGTTATGGCCTATGGGAGTTGATAATTAGTGTATTCCATCGTTGGGCCTATTTTGTGCTCCTAAATTTCAATTGGACCTATTTTGTGTAAAGTAGACTTAGTGCAAAATTATTTTTGGGACATAACATATATAGGAGAAAATGACTAGCCGGTCCTATATTTCAAGTTTATAGCCCACTAAGTCCTATGCCCTACAAGTGCAATGTCTTATAGGTCCTGTAAGTGTAATTTTACATCTTTACCCCGATTAAGGAGTAATGCTAGCCGTACCGACCGACCACTACCGAAATCGTACCGACGGCCACCGGTGGGCTGTCTCCGGCCACCGGACGGCCGATCCGAGCCGTCCAAAAATTCTAAAAAAAAAACCGAGGGGCCGCATGCGAATTAACGGCATCCGATGTGTGTAAGGTGCTTGAATCAAGCACCTTTTTTTTCGTGTATATACAT
>JAOTQK010000004.1:4422610-4434695 GCA_025642025.1 Rhododendron ferrugineum
ATATATTCGAGAAAATGTCACATCCTTCAATATCATGATTGGGTCGACTAGGCTAGATCATGAGTGAATAGAAAATCGAAAATGTGCATAGCTGTTCCAATGGAAGTACTTGGAATAATTCTACCACTTCTACCGGGAGTAGGGTTTTTTTTTTTTATCTCTGAAACTGCCCAAAGGGCTAAAAAACACCCAAAATCCGGAGCCTTCAGTTGGGAAAAACAATCCTCAACTTTCGAATTATCCATATGGATTGGATAGGAGTTCACTATCGAATCAATGCCAGAGCCCTGAGGCAAAGAACCCAAATCGATTCATGGGCCTTGTTCTCATGGACCCAGGAACATTGGAGAAATGGACTTTGCTAAAATCTCGAACCCAGATGGGCCAGCTAGCTCAGCCCAATTTGATTTGACTAAATCATGAATTTGTGACTAGTTTAGGAAAAGGAGGGGTGCAGAAAGACTCAAAAGGGTAGTTAGGTAAACCAACATTTTGTTCTGTTTCTTTATTTTGGTTAATCTCTGCACAAATATGATTGGACTCCATTGCTGAATAAAGAGGGGGGGGGGATATCAAAAGACATGAACTAGTCAATATAAACCACTTCCTCATTTGCAGGACTAAATCAAATGATTGAAACTTTTAATTGATCCGATTTTATAATTGTCTCATTTGTTATAACTTATTATAAGTCATAAAATAATTTTTGCTAACTGGAACCAACAAATGAGAACCATTTTAGGAACACTAATTGCACTGGTAATTATGTCTGAGTACCACATTTTTGGTACCATATATGTGATGTGTCACCACTATATTGGATAACAACTATCAAACCGGCCCTATATCGCCAAATTCAATGGATAAGACCTATCAAACATGGTTTTATAGAAATAGTTGATAAACAAACCATGCAATTCATTGTTCAAGCTAAGCTTATTTATAAGAGACAAGCCACTCTCAAATGGGTTTTAATCGACCGATTTCGAGTAGCTTGAATATTCTATACATCATAAGCCGATCGGGTGGAGTTATAAGTTGCCCGAGCGTGATCATTTAAAAGCTGAACGAGCTATATAAATTAAAATACTATACAAGTTTAGTTTTTTTAGGTAACAAATCAATCGTAAACGAGCTTTTAACAAACAAACATTAACTCGAACTCGAACAATCTAGTTTTTTTTTTTTTTCATCCATCCTAACCGGACCATGATTTCTTTGTAATTCTTTTAGGTTGCTGATTTTGCCACTCCCTTTTTTATTAACGCCACTCCCTTGCAAGTACATTTTTTGTGCAAAAATATACTTGCCGAAGAGTGACATTAACAAAAAAGAAAGTGACAAAATCATTTCCTTTCTTTTATAGGAACCATGATGATCATGATCAAAGGGAAAAGTCATAGAAGCAATTTCAATCACATGATGGAGCAAACCACCGAAAGTTGGAAAGTCTTTTTAGTCTTCTGATGGGGACAGTACTCGTTCAAACTTCATATACTACATTTTAAAGATGAATGAGTGATCTGCTTTACAGTTGGACGACTAGTATTATATCAAGGTGGTAGCCACCTCTGTAATTAGGCTTAATGCAAGTGGACGCGGGACAGTGGAATTGAACCTCCAAAAATTAATCGAGGTGTGTGTATAAGTTGGCCCGAATGAGCTATCAATATAGGTGGTAGCCACTTAGAGAGGTGGAGCTCCTATATATTGCGAGTCTTGTGACCCATTGCGAGTCTTCTCGAATCTGATTTTATGATGAGAATCGTTTATTTTATTAAGTGGACATGAAATTGATGTAGGCATCCTCGCAAAGTCAAAATTAGATTTTCAATTCCTTGTTACTTTTAAAAATAATTAATTTCTACCCCTACTTTTTATGAGGGTTAATATATGAAAATCTAAATAATTTCTTTGCCTTTTTGAAGATGAGAAAAGAATCCCATCATCATGTAGCTGCTAATATTTTGATCAAGAAAGTGAAGCTAGTGCAGGATCTACGTTATCAGTGTAGCATTATTTTATGTTGATTTTCATGATCTTTTCTATAAACTGCTTTTTATTATCCCTTGAATTTCCTACTCTTCAAGGGGGAAAAAAAAAAAAAACAGGCCAGGCATAGATATGAATTACGAAAAAAAAAAAAAAAAAAACCCGTCCAGTCTTTCGTTCCAACCATTCTGGTCCAGTTTCGGATCATTTGTGAGCTCTTTTCAGCCCCAGAATAATAATCGAAATCGTTCACTTTTTAGAGTCCGTCGAGAATATTGGCTACACCAAAAATCAGATGACTGTGTCAAATGAGTTGCAATCCAGTGTTGCACATTATTTTTTTCTTACAAACTTAATGCGCGCATTTCAAAATCATATCAAACAATATACGATCAACGTGATTTACGGCATTCTCAATGTTCTCGACGAGCTCTGAAAAGTAAACGGTTCCGATCGTTTTTGTAGACCCAAAAATAGCCCACAAATGATTCAAACTGGACCGGACCGGTTGGAAAGAAGTGGACGGATCCTCCCCCAATTACGAAAGTGATCTGACAACCTAGCTAGGAACTCCAAATCCCAAATCCCATCATCTCAAAAACCCTAATCGAGAGCCTCATCATTTTACACTCCACAGTCAATCAATAGCACTTTACTTTTACTTTTATTATATTATATTATCCTCCAGTATTGAGCCATGATTATGGAGTATACTTTTGTTGTGGAGAATATTTTACTAGTGCTTTGCACGACGAAAAAGGAAGGGGACACACCTATGCGTCTTTCCTCAGCAGATTCCAAGGGGACTAAAGTAGTACAGTATGTAGTAACTTTGAAAATGCCCACTTGCAATGAGTGCATTTTTTAAAAAAATTGTTTTAAAATTTTATGTTATCATTATACATATTTAATTCTGCGGTCTCGCTGACCTTTGTCCACTGGGCGAAGGATAATATGTCAGTAATTTCAAATAAGTTCGGCTATCAATTCATGTTTCACGGACGTTAAAACACTTTCATAAATATTAATACATATTTCTCGAATATCAGTACATATTTTACCCATTATTCTACACCATTTGGGCAAAACTTAGAATAATTCTAAAGCACTCTACTTTCTTGAAATTGATTGATTTATCAATCGTGCAGCCGATTTGATTAGGTGATAATTTGAACCGTTATTTTTTCACCATTAGAACTTGAAGACCAAAATGGTTTAGGAAATTTGGTAGTGTTACTTTTAAGAGGGTGTGTTGCGTTGCGAGCTATGAATTTGCATTTTGCATCGTGCGGATTTGCATTTTGAGTCTTGGGGAACAGTTTTTGAAATGGATTTTACAATAATGCATTATGAAAAATGATTAAAAAAAGAAGAGTTGATCAATAATTTCGAGAGAAGCATTTTAGATTCTTCTTTATTACATCGTCATTCACTATTCCTTTACAAAATCTAGTTTTATAAGTTATTGAAACAATTCCATATTCTCTTACAAAAATAAATACATTTTCATACATATTCTGATCATAATTTTAAAATTTTATGTAACTTACAATCCAAAAATATAAAAATTTATTGACTTTAAAACAATCCTAAATATAACTTGATACTAGGACTGCAAACGAACCGAGCTACTCGCGAAGAGCTCGAGGCTTGGCTCGTTAGGGCTCCACTCGGCTCGGCTGGACTCGTTTAGTAATCGAGTCGAGCTCGAGCTCGAGTTTTGGTTTCGTTCAGTAAACGAACCGAGCTTAACACTCTAAAACTCGGCTCGACTCCAAAAAAAACTCAAGCTCGAAAAAGTAGGCTCAGCTAGTTTATAAAAACTCGTTTGGTTAATGTCTTAATGAATCAGAATCGTCTCGTTAAGAGTGTCATTTATAGCCAAGTCGAACTCTGAGCATGAATTTTTGGCTCGTTTATTAAATGAGTTGAGCTCTAATACCGCAGAACTATGCTCAGCCCGGCTCATTCGCAGCCTTACTTGATGCTAGTAATTTTGCCATCTTTATCAATTTTCTCCCTCTATTTTCATCTATATATATACACCTGTACGTAGTATCCAATCAGTGAAATCGTGCGGCCTTCATTTTAGGGCTTTAGAGAGAGAGTGTGTGCGTAAAGTAGTGAGTGGATAGATGGCGGAGGAGAGCGGCGCCGCTACCGATTTCCCAGTGAAGAGGCAGAGGGAGGACGAAGAATTGAACAACCACCACAACCACAACGGTGTCGAAATGGAAGGAATCAACGACAATAATAGTATTAGCACCAACAAAGAGTCTGAATATATGTCATCTGTTATACCCGGTTGGTTTTCTGAGATCAGCCCAATGTGGCCAGGTGGGTTTCTGATCATTTACATTTATGTATCTTTTCTGGGTTCAGATTGTTTTTAAATTTCTCTGATTTTGGCAAAAAAAGCAACAATTGAGGTTCAGATTTCGTATTAGTCTTTTCTTTCACTGTTGCATGTATTGGTATGGGGGTGTTGTTTTTTTTGGGTTCGACAGTCAGGGTGTCCGGGCCAGGCCTAAACTAATCCCGGTCAGGTCAGAGGCAAGCAATCCACGCCAGGAATTCACAAGAAATCACTTTCTTGCGGCCTGACCCCTAGAATCGAACCCTGGTCAATTGTATTTTTTCTGGGTTCAGCTTGTTTTTAAATTTCTCTGATTTTGGCACAAAAAAACTGAGCTTTAGATTGTGTATCACCCTTTTCTTTTCCGTTGCAATCTGCATGTACTAGTATGGTGTTGTCTGCTAATCATACGTAGATGTATCTTTTGTGGGCTGAGATTGTTCTTTGATGTCTCTGATTTTGATGAAAACGAAAAAAACTGAGCTTTAAATTTTGTATTACCCTTTTCTTTACTGTTGCATGTACCGGTATGGTGTTGTTTGTGTGAGAAGAAATATGCTTATTGATTTGTAGTAACAACTTTATAGTCACCTTAGTGTTGTGGAATGAAGGTTCTGAGTATCACAGCTAGTTGGACAGGAACTCTCTAGTCGTATTGCAATTGGTTTTGCAGTAGATGAGAATCAAAGTCAAACTAAGGAGATTTTCACTTAGACCTGTGTTCAAGTCTTCCAGGGCCGGCTCATAAGTTTTGGAGGCCGGAAGCAAACCTCTTGAATGAGGCCTCTCTATATTTTTCATACAAAAGTTCGTCTACAAAGAGTTTCATAAAAAAAAAACCATTACAAAAGATTTACCACTACAAAGTATAGGCATATAGTTATCCCATTAAAATGCAACCATTACAATATCTCAAAATTCATCCTTTGAAAATTAGTCTTCTCAATTCCATTCCATTGAACCAAACGTATCCTAATGGGTTATGGCCTATGGGAATTGATAATCAGTGTATTCCACCGTTGGGCCTATTTTGTGGCTCCTAAATTTCATTTCGGCCTATTTTGTGTAAAGTAGACTTAGTGCAAAATTATTTTTGGGACATATGTACATACATATATATAGGGGTCCTAGAATTTTGGGGGCCCTCATTTTTAGCCTTTTTTGGGGCCCAAACCGCATGCTTCTCTCGCCTATCCTCTAAGTCGGCACTGACGTCTTCCCCTTCTGAACAACCTTATTGGGGCATGTTCACCATTTGGTGTGTCAAATGACATTCCATGGTTCTCATACCTGGTCAGATACAATTTTCGCATCTAGTACTGACCTGATCTTGCAATTTTTTGCTTGTTGCCATTGCCCTGACCAGTGAGTGATGTGTTTCTGGTAATTTTAGTTCATCCGCAAAATGCTAGTCAGGACTCAGGAGCTTAGTTATGGAAGCAGATGTGGCTATTATTCCTTCTGCTTGCAATTGTTTTATTGGTGCAAAACTTTGTTCTTGCGCACGTGGTTTGAAAAATGTAACTTGGACTTCCGTTGGCCATTCCATTTGTAGATAAGATATATGTTTTACATACCCACTGTCATGTTTCGTGTTAATACCGACTTGTTTTTTCCCATTTCATAAGCTGGGTAGCTTGTTGCTCTGACTAATGTACAACTTGCAGAGCCATGTATTTATACGGAGTATGTTGTTAATATGCAAATTGTGAAATTAGTTCTTATTGAAAATAATATATGAACATCTTTTATTTTTTATGCCTGTTAAATTCTTGATGCATATGTTTGTGCTGAAGTATTATAACTTCTTTTGTCCTTGTCTAGAAAAAGTTATTGTTAATTCTGTCTTCTCTTTATAACTTACTATCTCATCCATAAAGTTAATTTTTTGTGAATTCAGGAGAAGCACATTCTTTGAAGGTGGAAAAGATCTTATTTCAAGGAAAATCTGAATACCAGAATGTTATGGTTTTCCAGGTACTTGATGTTCTGGAACTCAAAACATGTAGTTTGCCTCCGGTTTTTTCTTACTATGAGTGGTCTGTTTCTGATTTCTATGTTGCAGTCTTCAACCTATGGAAATGTTCTTGTTTTGGATGGTGTGATTCAACTCACAGAGAGGGATGAATGCGCATATCAAGAAATGATTGTACATCTCCCACTTTGCTCGATTCCCAATCCAAAGAAGGTATGTTCAACGTATTAAAATTCATTGACGACCAGTATCATTTGAATGTAAAAATGTTGTTTTTGCACTGATTAGTTTCGATACTGGTACTTTTTTGGAGTTAAATGGCCCTTTTTTGTTTGGGTGTGTCTGGTGGATCTCGACTCTAGATTTAGGTTTGTATGGGGGTAAATCTAGGGTAATCGAGAAGTTGCACATAGAGAGAAGTAAAAGATGAACCAAGGTGAATGTCTGAAAGGTATCTAAGCTTTGGTGTTTGTAGGTAATGTAGTCTAGTCATTCCACTTGCCAGGACACGTGGCTACCCCCTAGACGGCCCCCCACGACAGGCGGCACATGAAGTGGACTGTTCTATCATATCTTCACAAACACTGTTCTCTGCCAGGGCCTCTTCAGCCGAAATATGCCTCGGTATCACAAGGTAGAATACTGCCCTCTGTACCCCTCCCCACAACCTGATAACCTCAAGCATTGGGCTATGAGTAAGGTCCAAGCACCTTACGCGTGACCCTTGGAGGATGTGGTATAGAGGCTGGAGGGAGGCTCATTAAGTTAGGGCTAGTGTCCCCCTTGGGAAGAGTTCTCTCCCCTTAACATCCTCGGAGAGAGACCAAGACAGAAGATGCCAAGAACCGACATCAGTGCCCTGTTACCATTTACCTGACACGATCACAATGCGGTGAACCGATCTGAGTCATGTAGTGTAAACGCCATAGCAACTCAGCGCGACACCTTCATACAGCCATGAACTGTGATCTCTCTAAGTATCAAAGATGCGCCAATGAACTATGAGTTCCAATACTTGTGCCATGGAACGGCCAGCATACGGCCATGAACAGACATCAGTGCCCTGTTACCTGTTACCTGACACGATCACAATGCGGTGAACCGATCTGAGTTGTGTAGTGTTAATGCCATAGCGACTCAGCGTGACACCTTCATACAGCCATGAACTGTGATCTCTCTAATCAAAGATGCACCAATGAACTATGAGTTCCAATACTTGTGCCATGGAACGGCCAGCAGTGTGAGGATGCCACCTGTACTAAACAGAGTAGTCAACTAGCCACGCATATCCAAGGCTACAACCCCAATATTTTATTTTGTTTTTGATAAGTGCAAGGCTACAACCTAATGCAAGATTTAGAAAAGAATAAATTCCAAAACATCTGGTAACTTCACCTAGCACCTACCATCTGCCAGTTAGCTCTCACTACATGCATCTACAATGGTTGACAGTGAAAGTGATCAATGGATTCCCATGTGACTAGCCATTCAAACTCCTACTTATTGTGGTTTTTGGCTACTCTAAAACTAGTTGAGCTGTGCAAATTTAGTTGCCAGTTGAGAACGGCATGAATTGAGCAAGGAAAATGGTTTAAAAAGATGGGGAAAAAATCAAGCCATATATGACAGGCTATTTTAGTTTTTTAATCTGTCTCTGAGAAAACTGCTAAACAAACAAAGTGAAATTAACATTAACTGTATATAGTTCTTCCCTTATCTTCTATTTTGGTGCTCACAGATTGTTTCATTTGTAGGTTTTGGTTATTGGAGGAGGGGATGGTGGTGTCTTACGTGAAGTGTCTCGCCATTCTTCTGTTGAGCAGATAGATATTTGTGAAATTGATAAAATGGTCGTTGATGTGAGTGATAATGATTTGGTTAAGTTTCTGTTTCTGTTTTCTGTTGTGTTCAGCTAGCGGTACATTCTTTTCCTACCAGATATGCATTGGATGTTAATCTCTTGTACCAAAGTCTCTGTTTATATATGTCTTCTTTGGAGTCAAAGAATCAAACACGGATTTGCCTTCCAAATGAGAGCAGATGGTTGCTTTCATAGGTCCTATGATTTGAGTTCTGTGGGTCAATTTGGAAGTGAGAGGAAATTGATAACCTCATTATGTGATTCTATTCCAGGTTTCTGAACAATTTTTCCCTCACGTCTCTATCGGATATAAGGATCCCCGTGTAACTCTACATATTGGTGATGGTATAGTCAGCTCTTTTTATTCTCCACTTCTCAACCTCTTCATCCTTTCTGCTTTGAATTGATGCCTTCGCTGGTTTTCTCTCTCTCTCTCTCTCTCTGCAGGCGTTGCTTTTTTGAAAGCTGTTCCTGAAGGAACTTATGATGCAATTATAGTAGACTCTTCTGATCCAATAGGTGATCACATTGTTGCAGTCAATTGCTTCATTTCTTATATTTCATCAGAAGCGTGACCTATTGCTTTCTTAGGTATGTTCATCAGAAACCTCTTTCCGTTTTAAGACCTAAGTCCATTGTTTTATCTTTGATCAGGTCCTGCACAGGAACTTTTTGAAAAGCCATTTTTTGAGTCAGTAGCAAAGGCTCTTCGTCCTGGAGGGGTTATTTGTACTCAAGCAGAAAGCATATGGCTTCACATGCACATAATCGAAGATATTGTTGCGAATTGCCGCCAGATATTCAAAGGCTCTGTCAACTATGCATGGACCTCAGTTCCTACATACCCAAGGTATGTCATATTAAGGACCCCTTTTTTCTGATTGTGTTATTTCTACGTCTGCGTATTTGTTTTGTGGGAGCTTCCATCATTTAAACTCGAGATGGTTAGATTATTTGTTGAGGGTGAAATTCTGTTGTTTTCTTTTATCGGTTTTGCTAAGCACAGCCATTGCAGATAGTACTGGTATAGTACCGAAGAAGTTGAGACTTTCAACAACTTTCATGGAGTCAATGCACATTCACGGATTTTAATACACTTTTTACAGATTCCAATGCACTTTTTACACATTATCCCCTGCCCTTAGGGAGGGTTGGTAGCATGTTCCTTCTTTCCGTTTATAGTTGACGCTTCGCTCTTGTTAATGGAGGAAATTTGTGTATGTCAATGCTATTGGCTTCTTTAATTCCAGTGGGGTGATTGGTTTCATGCTTTGCTCTACCGAGGGGCCGCCCGTGGATTTCAAGCATCCAGTTAACCCAATAGAGGGTGATGATAGTCATTGCAAATCAAACGGGCCCTTGAAATTCTACAACAACGAGGTGTGGTTCTGTCTTTTTCTGGTGTATTTCTCCACGCTCAAACATTTTGCCCTCAACTTATGCAGGGTTTGTTCTGTTTCTTTAACAGATGCATGCAGCAGCTTTCTGTTTGCCGTCTTTTGCCAAAAAGGTGATCGAATCGAAAGCTATATGAGCAATTTCTTTTTGAGGCATTCAAGGAGCGGGATGTAGCTATCGGAGGGTTCCCGGCGTTCATCCTCGCTGATCAAGAGGTCCTTCTAGCATAAGTGAGGTTTCAAATTTGATGCCTTGAGTGTGCACCATTGTCTAATTGGATAGAGTTTTATGATATTTGCCAGCATAGGGATGAATGTGTTTTTCTTGAGAAGATTACTCTGGTTCATGGCATCCAATTGCAGTTGACAATAATCACCACAGTTCGCGATTTCAGTAGATGGCACCTATATCAGTACATGAACCCTAATGATATTGCATCATTGACAAAAATATCGAATTATAAAGTACAAATATGTTCAGTAAGACTTCCGAAAGGGAGGAGGAGGCCTCCATGCAGCCAAGAGGCCTCTGGCCTAACGACATCAGGTGTGCACTTAGTGTCAGGAAAAAGGAGGTTAGAGGTTTAGCACCTCTTTCAAGGCGTTAATCTAACTATTCTAAGCTAATATAAAATATTTAAAAAAAAAGGCCTCCATGCAAGGAGAAGAAAGCAAACCACAAACCTCCACGTAAGGAGGACTGGGAGGACTTAAAGAGGAGGTATTATTACAACACAAACCAAAAAAATCTCCACACATGAAGAAAATAATGAAAAAAAGGGAAAGAATTGCTTCCTCTATCTCTGTGGCTTTTGAAGCTCCTCCAAGTCGTCTAGATCTTCAAAAAAGTTCTAGCCTCACTCATGGGTACTGATCGGACTCTGTTTGATAAGAAGTGATTGGCCGCGTGTGGGCAACATGTACATTCGCGGTCAATGGTGTTAGGCCACAGTCATGACCAATACGTCGGGCTACAACCGTAAAGCAGATTCGTGTGTGGGCAACATGTACATTCGTGGTCAATGGCATTAGGCCACAGTCATGGCCAATACGTCGGGCTACAACCGTAAAGCAGATTCGCGTGTGGGCAACATGTACATTCGCGGTCAATGGCGTTAGGCCACAGTCATGGCCAATACATCGGGCTACAACCGTAAAGCAGATTTGCGTGTGGGCAACATGTACATTCGCAGTCAATGGCGTTAGGCTACAGTCATGGGCTATGTCGGGCTACAACCGTAAAGCAGATTTGAGCCGAATCATTAGAGTCGAAATCTGAAAATACGAAAAAAAATGGTGACGGAGGAAGGACAGAGGCTAGATGAAGGATCAAGAGGGGGTGGAAGAGGGGATGACGAGGGAAAATTTGATTGGAAAGAAAAGGGATGGAAACTACCCCTTCCCAATCAGAGAGATTCAGACTCTAGAGAGCTTGAGAGAGAGAGACAGCAGGTAACCAATACTTATTATGTCTCATTGGATTTTTGTTTTCCACTTACACTACTGCAAGAGCCAAATTCCATGGCTTCCATTTTTCTTTCCCTTGCTTCTTTGTGGAAATACTCCATAGCTCCGTTTAGTTGTCAGAATGTTACATGAGAAATAGATTCCAAGAAAAAGTGACGGGGTGAAATAAAGAAAAGTGAAATTCATTTTCCTGTATGCGTTCCCTTCAAAAGAATCGTACAGAAAAAACTAAAATTCCTCCCTCTTGGCAGAACTTAGTTTACAAAAAAATGTTTTCCAGTAGAAAAATCGAAGTTGTAGCTCCCACAATTTTCATAGTATAACACACAAAAAGTAACAGAAAAGTTAATTTTTCCGTTGCCTATCCTTTTTGTGCAAGTGAATGGGGTAACTGTGGGTCCAACAATTGCTTGAGAAAGACTTTGAGGTCATTGGTCGATATAGAATAACAAAATTATGAACAGGAGAAAACAAAAGTAGAAAGAGCTACAATGCTTCAAATTATAGGGCAATTAGCAAAAAGCTTCAGGGAGCTGGCCTGCCAAAGCGTCACTGGACATTCCTGATTGTCGTTCTTTTCTTTTTCTGGGTTGACGCAATATCGCCATACTCAGAAAGGCGACAACCTAATCTAATTCTTCAAAAATTTCAAACTTCCAATCCACATAACGGAGTGTCGCAAGAAGGCAAGCTATAATATGCCGGGATTAATCACCTCCGGCACCATCAATGATATACTTAATTTACCGAGTAAAGAACTCCATCAAGTTACATAACAAGTCCACCAACGCAAACAAAACCAAGCCTGCACTGCTACTACTTACCACAATCTTCATGGGTAACTTTCCAAATTTACCAAGGATCAAGCAAAAATGAGCTTTACTACTGAGAAACCAGAGTTATATGCTGAATATGTGGCCTTTCACAGGAGTTGTTAGATGACAGTGGCAGTGACACCGTCGAATGGACACCTTATGTGCTGAATCCATAAAACTCACCCTCTGAAGGAAATAAGATGGGGGGGGGGGGGGGGGGGG
>JAOTQK010000004.1:4454044-4489456 GCA_025642025.1 Rhododendron ferrugineum
TAACATATTGCATTTGCGGTGACATGATGAATGGATCATGGAAGCAGTGAATGATAGATTGAGAACAAGCGCTGTGAGCGTTTTAAACAGATTGGAACACCCGGATCAGGGAGTGATACACGCAGGAGCAGGTATGCATGCACTGGCCATACCACTGCATGCACACAAGACTTGCGTGCGCCACTCCTTGACTGGCGTGCGCCGGTGTGCCTAAGACCACAACTTGTGAACTTAACCGTCTGGGCTCTGGAAAGGACCAGTGCTCACCCAGGACAAACCACGCAGTTTATATCACAGCAGTTAATTAGTTACAGTCAACGGATATGGATCTAAAGGAGTAAAATGAACTGAACACCCCATAAACAATGTGGGGACATAAACAGAGGCTAAAGCCTAGTTGCCCTGCAAGGGCCAGACACTGGATCAAATGGAACAGGCGCACGCTGGTACATGTGTACCGTGCGCCAGTGGACACTTTTATCCAATGCTTGGCTTACATTTTTCTGGGTTCTGGAGCATGACCAGAAGGGTCCCAGAGGCATTCCAAAGCAACAGTAACAACTATTGAATACCATAACTAAATAGTTCTGAGATACAAAAAAGCGGTAAACTAGTTTTAACATGCTGCAAGGTGATCAGGTGAATATAATATGACAAAACAATGATCTATGATCCCCACACCCGTTTTTCACGTACGGCCATGACTGGCGTACGGCTCAACATTACTGGCGTGCGCCACTTCTCATTGGGTACGGTTTTGAAACCTTGCCAGCATTAGGGCCAGGACTGGTATAGATTACCAGCCTTGACCCTGCCAGCTCCCCCTCAGGGGTCAGAACAGAAAAGTAACAAAAGGTGGTATACCTTTATTTTTGAGTTTGGAAAGAGTTTGAGCTTGAGTTGGAAGCTTTGAAGGGTGTTTGGTGG
The DNA here is from genome assembly GCA_025642025.1 of Rhododendron ferrugineum. Lineage (NCBI taxonomy): Eukaryota > Viridiplantae > Streptophyta > Magnoliopsida > Ericales > Ericaceae > Rhododendron > Rhododendron ferrugineum. The sequence continues at coordinate 4,454,972 of JAOTQK010000004.1, forward strand.
ATGAGATGGATGTTATGGACTGTGAGGTATCCCACTCTTACTTGCTCTTTCAAAGGATGAAAGAAGAACAAGGAACAAGAGAGATATGGAAGGCTTGGAAGCTTTAATGGCTCTTAATGGAGTGTAACCCCTTGCAAATGAATGCAAGAGGGTATTTGTGGAGGGAAGAAGGACTGAGATCAGTTGGGCATTAAGGGCTGTTTGGGTTGGCTTGACCAAGGGGGAGCCTCCCATGTATTAAATGCATGAGACTTGGCTTGAAAGGTGTTGTAGAAGGGAAGGGGACAGTCCTGAACGACTATAATCATCAGGAGTCTTGTAGCCCACGTCAGGGTGGCACCAAAGTCTCGAGCAAACGGCTGAATAAAGGTGATTTGACTAGAGTTGACTAGCGCACGCAGCTTGTTGTGTGGCGTGCGCCAGTGGAAACTGGGGCAATGGTTGATGACTGACACGTGACAGTTTCCCAGCGCATGTCATTGCATCACCAACGTACTGCAGTAGGGTTTTGCTGAGGCCATTTGGCTCTGGCTCTGGCTCAGAGGGTTTGAAAAGGGCTCGAAAGAGTTTGGATGACGTTCGGGACGCTCAAAACTCAAACACACTAACAATCTTGGGATGTTCTTGACCTTAATCATCATTGGGGAATCAAAGACCGTAAGTAAACTAATCTGGACAGTCCAGAATAGGGTGTCTACACTCTCTTTTAATAGATTGGACCGCGTTTTCAATGTTATTTGGAAGTCTTTGTGAACTCATTTTGCTAATTCATCCACATTCTAGACCATTCTATACTACTTATAATATTTTACAAAGTTTTTCCGTACGTTCTAAAACCTTTTAAAACCCTCTCAATTTTTTTGAGCACTTCTAAAAATTGCCAATCATTATGGGAATTCTATAACTATAGAGAGTCAGATCGACTCCTAAGATCCAAAATTTTTAAATCTTCAAATAAGGTTCAAGATATTTGGCCATAACACAAGAAATAAGCACAAAAGAAACAAAAGCTCATGTCGTGTACCATTAAATACTTTTTTAACCAACGTCACAAAGTCGATCACAATACATTTTTTTTAATAATGATTTTACCTAAAATAACAAAAAAAAAACATCAACAACCAGCTATGAAACGGAGTCCCTATATAAATTATAAACTGAAAGATTAGAATTAGAATAATAAGTACAACGTCATGTCATGTGTCATTAAATTATAAACTGAAAGATTAGTGGAGTATTAGAATAGTAGGTGTAACATCATCATGTTGTGTGTCATTCAGGTTTATTGGGCCAACACGAAAAAATTAAATGCTCATTTGTTTCATTCTCAAGTTTTGCAAGTAAAACTCGTAATTATTCCATTTAGACCCAGTTTCCGCTAAATTACCTACTTTGTTTTGTTTTTATTTAATTTAATTTTTTTTCGTGTTAGTTAGTTTTTTGCCAAACTTTTATGTACTTGTAGATACCTCCCAAAAGGGGCGTCGCCATACAGATATCCTCTATCCTTATTTCCACTTCTAAGCCAGAATCGTGGACATTTCCATGGCTAGGAACATCTCCACACGATAGCGGTTATCATCAAAATAGACTCGTCACTTAGTTTATTGGAAAATTTTCTTTTATATTCCTTCGACTTTGACCAAAAATTCATTTTGGTCCTTCACCTTTCAATTTCAGCATAAAAATATTTCGACTTTCCAATTTTTTTCAATGTCGTCCTTTAGAAGGAATCCGTTTTCCTTGAGTCCTGCTCCGGACCGTCTCTGGCCACCAGACGGCCGATCCGAGCTGTCAAAAAATTCTAAAAAAAAAAAAATTGAGAGGGGAATCAACGGCATCCAATGTGTGTAGAGTGTTTGATCCAAACACCCTATTTTTCGTGTAAATATGTATATATCCCTAAAGGATGACATTGAAAAAAATTGAAAAGTTGAAGTATTTTTATGCTGAAATTGAAAGGTGAAGGACCAAAATGAATTTTTGGTCAAATTCGAAGGGATATAAAAGAATTTTTCTCTAGTTTATTACTAAAACTAAGAAAATAGGTAGAGATTCCGGGTACGGGAGCTAAAAGTACTATAAAGGGAAGGTATTAGGCATCCCTCTTCGCCCGGTCAAAAATCGGCCGATAATCATTCGACACACAATTAATGTTTGCTTTATTTAATCCTACGCAATTAAACAGGTTATTAAGCCTTTAAACAGTTTAATAGGTGACCCAAGACAGTAAGTAAACCATATGCAACATAAATAAACGAAAGCAGAATCTGTCCCAACGGATGGATTCCACGGCCGATGAATGAATGTCACGGCTTTGGGATCCCGCTGGATTAATGTACCGACCGACTAAACAAAGTCTCGGCCGGTGTTCTTCCTCACGCTAAATTATAAACAATTAATAGAAAGAACAGATTAAATGCAAAGGACAAAAATTAAATCAAACCATAGGTCCCTGGATCTCACCACCTTGATCCCTCATAGATTGATTTCTCGGATTGCGATTGATTGTGGATAATAATGGTTGATTGTGATGGTCAACTTCACAAAACCTTAGAACGAAGTGGGTTCTTTGGGGGTTTTCACTCTTGGATGCAGTTACTCACAAGGGTTTAGGGCTTTCGTAGAGGATTGATAGAAGATGATTCCTGCAGAATTTGGTGGCGGATGATGGAGTGGAGAGATGTGTTCTTAATTTCGGAACCCTAAGGCCCCTTTATATAGGCATTGGATGACATCACTCCAACCAATCACAATGCACGAATTAAATGGGAAGTATATAACCAAAAGATCTCTTCTCAAAATCTATTTTCCTAAAAAATCGGAGTTTGGCTGTTAGGGTTTTGAGCACGGATCAAACGAATGACAGAATGTTTCAGAATCTAGAAAAATGACGATCTGGCGGCCGAGGAATGCATCTCGCGGGTGAGGAATCAATCTCTCAGAAAAAATTTCGAACACCATTTTCCACGAGTGAAAGAAAGAAGTGGGGGCCGTGAGGCGTGAGATCGATCTTGCGGCCGACAGATGTATTTTCCTAGGATGTTGTATTTTTGTCTGAAAGACTGTTTGACTCTGGATTGGGTCTTCTAAGTAGCTAAAAATACTCACCAAAATCCTCAGGCTCACGAGAAGTCAATCAACAATCACTATATCCATTCATCATCGGGATGGTCCTCAAGGTGAGACTTGAAATAATTGTTAGGCCAAATTGGGGTGTTTACAGTACTATTGGTTAATCTTGACTAGAGGAATCAGAAAAATAAATATTATGACTTTTATACAAGTATTTTTTTTTGTAATATCAAAGACTTTTTGGGCTTTTCTGGATATTTTCAATTGAAATTGGGTAAAAAGTCATAATTTTTTATTTTTCCGATTTCTTTCGTCAAGACGAACCAATAGTACATAAAAGTATGGGACAAAACTAGCAAACGCAAAAAAAATTTGATTATGGACAAAACAAAAAAATTTAGCAAAAACGAAAATGGAGCCTTAATTTTCTTGTTGTGTGGTTATCTTATATTCATGTGTCAAAAAGCAATCGATTCAAAATCTCTAACTTTGTGGTTGGTTTGAATCATGTAATGAGTTGTGTCTAAATTTCCATCCTCAACAAGTGGCAAACCAGTTTGCCATTTTTGATTATAGAGAAAACTAGTTTGCAATTTGGGATAGTTTTAAAATAATTCTCCTCCTCCCCCAAAGAAAGTTCTCTACGAAAATAGGGGCAATTTTTGAATAAAAAAATTATTATTGTGCTGAATTTTTTGAATTTCTTGACGCTAAATTAAAAATCTAAATATGAGAGAAAGTGTCTTATTTTTTTTACCTAAAGTTAAGGGAATTGATATTCACTCTCCTTGTTTTGTTATCCACACTCATTTTTTTTTGTTTTTTAGCAAAAAAATACATACACTTTTAATACTAAAAGACAAAAAAGAGACGTGGATAACGAAAAAGAGGGGGTGAATATCAATTCCCAAAATTAATCTACTTAAAATAGATAGGGCTGGGCATATCCGTAAATAGTCGGAACTTGAGGGGCATTCATTTTTCCGAAGAGTGGGGGTATTTATACCGGAAACTCGAAACGTAATCCGAGTCCTTGGTTAAATTTTAACTCCGGTGAGCTTCTTGTACTCTCTCTCTCTAAACTAGGACATATCCGATCTCTCTCTCTCTCTCTCTCTCTCTCACTATTTTGCGCATCCGTTTGAAAACCAAAACAAACGCTTCCCCCTGCTTCTCCAGAGCATTCCCACCACCGTCCGCCGTCGTAAACTCAACTCATTCCCTATTACGACACCGTTTTCCGCCCGCTGCGTACTCCTCCCAGTAAGTTTGCACCCACAATCTCTCTCTCTCTCTCGATCATAGCTTCATTTTTCGGATTAGCGCTGTTTTATACTCTGATGGTCTGTTTGGTTGCTGAGATGACGCTGCAAAATAAGAGAAATGGATGACATTTAAGATTTTGTCTGCCGTTATCGTTTCTTAGGCTCCGTTTGGTAACTCTAGTTGTGTTTTCAGAGTTAATTTCGAGTATTAGAAATATTTATTGTTTTGCAGATTTGATTTTTTTGAGCCAATTTTTTTTGGAAGCATCCAAACAATGAGTTCTTTTCTGAAATTTTCTCATGAAACAAAATTTGACAGCTGTAAAGGCAGTGTGTGTTTTTGAAGAATCCCGACTACGGTACCGACCTGCGGGGGCCCAGCCCGAGACCCACATAGATAAAATTCAAGACGTTCATTTTGTTCAGAATAAGTTTTAATGTGGTGTTAGGAATTCAGTTCATTTGAATACCGACAAGGGCTTATCTTTTCATTCAATGTTTGATTCAGAATTTATAGTCTAAGGCCCGCTCCAGAAACTTTCTTAAAAAATAAGCAGCTTATTTCATATTTTCAAACTAAAAATAATGTAAATGAAAAATATTTTTTCTATTTTTTTGTATCGTATAAAAGATCTCATCAAGATCTTTCAAACAAGATCCATATTGCATATTTTTAGATTTTAATAAGCCTATAATTTTTTATCTTGAAATTATCTTCTTAAAAAATAAGGACTTTTTTTGGGTTCTGGAAATAATCCTGAACGAAAAATTAAACGAATTTATCGAGTTCTTATCGGTACCCGGATGAACCCAATTTTTGATAGACATGTTAAAAAATTATTCTAAACAAAATGTACGGCTTGAATTTATCTACGTGGGACCCATGGGGGCCCCCACACGGGAGGTTGGTACCCAATCAGTCCCAACCCATCGGTATCCGTAGCATTTTGGATTTTTGGATGTGTTTTGGTAACTGGGTCAGATAATTTTGAGGGTGAGTGGTAAGTTACCTTGGGATAGGTTGTGTTGGTTTTTTTTTTTTTTTTTTTGATCCTTTATAGGTTGTGTTGGTTATTTCATATTTTTTAGGTGAAAGCATTTGATGTTTTCTGGCGAGTTGGTTTTCTGATAGGTTGTTACTGGTTTGAGTTCTTTTTCAGTTTTGATGTATTTTTTGGTTATTTTTCTACTGGACACTGCAGTACTGTACACTCTGGTTTAGCTGTTGAGATCTAAGACCTTTCCTTGGGTGTGTATTTCAGTCGATGTTTTATTTAGTGGTAATTGTTTTGAATTCGTCAGCTGCTGGTCCATATATTTAATGAGTTCTTATCTGAAAGATCCTTCATTACAGAACTTGAGTCACTTGACAACTGGCAACCAAACGAGTTTCTTATAAGTGTTTTTGAAAACTATTTCAAGACTTTTTACAGTAGAACTGTTAACCTGTTTTTTATTTTATTTTACCGCAGTATGTTTGATGTGAAAGCATTTGTTCTTTTCTGGTGAGTTATTATGCTCTCTTTGGAACTTATGGAAAGTGAGGGAAGGGAAGGGAAAATGATTAAGGAGGAAAATGTGAGAAAAGAAAGGGGAAAATTCTACTATGCTTAGAACCCTATTTTGCCATTTTCTCTTCTCTTGTCTCAAAAACAAAGCAAGTGAAAGGGATATTTTTTAAACTTTCCCTTCTTTTCTCTTCCTTTCCCCATGTTCCAAACTGGAGCTTAGTTTTCTCATAGGTTATTATTTACTTTTTAAGTTGGGATGTACTTTAAAAAAAAAAAAAGATTTCTATCACACTCTGTTCTCTGGTTTAACTTTTGGAATCTAGGACATTGGGTGTGTATTGCAGTCGATGTTTTATTTAATTTGTTTGAACTTTCAGAGACTTGTCCATCCATATATTTGAGTGTTTGTCAGCAATTTTGTATCTTGCTTGGTTCCAGTATTCCCCCCCGCCCCCCTCCCCTTTGAAATCTATAATACTGATGGTGATGGAAACAGTGGTTAAATAAACACAAAAGTTGCAGCTTATGGGGGTTTATAGAAAAATTTTAATATGTGATTGGAGGTAAAATTACTTGTTAGAAAAAAGAGCTAGAGGTGATAGCCAAGATTCTTTAGGTAGAAGTTCTAAGGTAATGTTAGGGTTTGGTATATCTCTGTGAATAAAATAAATTTGGAACGCCGTGCAAAAATCACAAATTTATGTAAAGAAGGAACAAGTGAAGGAAAGTATAAGAAGATGACAGGTGAAAATGCTGAATTTATGTTTGGTTCTCCTAGTATTTTTTGTTTTCTTGGTAAATTCCATAAAAATTCCAGGATCCAAACACATGTCTAAGCAAATGGATAAGTGGGGATAGGGATGAGAAAAAGGTTGATGAGAATCTAGTGTATGGTTTGCGCGGTTACACCGATGAATGCGACAACAATGCGCTGTAAATTACTGCTGATTTAATGCCCATGAGCTTACCTTGTCGTCATCTGGCTAAGGATCAGTTTATCTGTCATATGGTTTGCGTGGTTACACTGATGAATGGAACAACAATGCGCTGTAAATTACTGCTGATTTAATGCCCATGAGCTTACCTTGTCGTCAGCTGGCTAAGGATCAGTTTATCTGTCATATTGGGCTGCTTTTTACCATTTTTCCCTCTGTTCAATTTTGGTCCTTATCATTTAATTACGAAATATTTATTTCATTACTTGCTCTACAATAGCACGGGTGGCATCTGCCCACATTGCAATCTGGAAGAGGTTTAAATTTATGTCCAGCACTTGACAGCTCGTAAAAGTTTCAATTGCCTTTCATGCTTATGATTATGCTTTTGGTTTGTACACGAAAGTCTCATTTAAATCTCCGAACTTTCTCCTTTGACGTTGTCGTGTTTGCTTTTTCCCAATTCTAAACTTCTTCCCTCGTTCTATATATCATTTCGTGTATTACATGCAGAATGCAGCAGAACTTCTCCTTTTAATCTACATTTCACATTCTCTCCTCCTTCTCTCCTCTTCCCAAAAAATTCGAGTTAGGTTCTTCTATTATGCTAATGTGGACACTGGACACAATGCTGATATGATTGGAGTGAGTTACACACTTGGTCCCATTTGTGATCGACATGGCAAGCATGGATTCTTCCATTGATTTAAGTCATTATTTCCTCTTCATAACTATTTACGTGTAAAAATCAGAGTGTTTTTTCAGAAAAAAGCTTAGATCTGTGCCTAGGCCCCCATATTGCTCAACTGGTTAAGGCTAGGATACCGTGCCTCATTTTACCCTTTTGTTGGTTTCATGGGTGAGCTCAATTTTCTATTTGAGCAATTTGGATACATGTAGAACTTTTAGCCATATTCTTGTGAACGGTTAACAGTGCCTTCCGGCGAGCTATTCTCATTTGCATCTCTATTGAGCAAAAGATGCCTCCTTTTGTGTCAGGCAAGGTCCCTTGGTTATGGCATTTTCAAGTCTTCAGGCATGTGCCATTCAGTATGGTCCAGGCTCAAGAAAGCCACACTCTTTCTATCTTCGTTACTTCTATCTTTGTCATTTTAGGTTTTGATGTTTTAGTAAGGACAGATAAGGCTTAAGTCATTATTGTTGATAGATTTGGTTTGCTTATTCTAGTTTCATGGGCTGATGGTTGACTATTGAAACATATACTTGCTTGATTCTTGCTGTTTATGTAAAGTAATGACTAGCTTTCTATTGTTGCAGTGGACTGATATTCGACTAAGGTGATACATACGACAATTATAGGTACATATGACAATTATAGATGGAAATGCTGGGGGTAGGGGAATATCTAATTAACATGGGATGCTGTGGTAAAAAGGATATTAATTTGTTGAATCTATGTGGCATTTAACTCTCGACAGAGCATAATCAGAAAAATGGATTCACGTGGCCAACCCAATTGATTGGGACACAGGCTTGGTTTGGTTTAGTTTAGACATAGTTTCCTCTTCAGTTTAGTTAGACATAGTTTCCTCTTTGGTTCATATGTTCAACAGTTCAAAATTCCCGAATCTGCATTAATACTGCTTTAAGCTGCATATTAATCACCATATATGCCCATCATACACACGACTTACTTCTCTAAGTCGATCTTGACGATGTTTCTTTTATTTAAGTTAAGGATCTCTCGGTACTTTAATGTGCCTTGAGTGGACTGGAGAAATGGGGTATGTGCATTACATAGTTAAACTTTCATAGTCAAAAGTGGGAAACTACTTGCATTGTTCTTTGAATTGCCTTCTCAAACAAAGTTGAGCCCAACTTTTGTGCCTTTCCTGAGACTCAAAACTTTCTGCTCTGGCTCACTTATTTGCTGGTCATGAAAGTTCCTCTTTGTGGGGAAACTTGTACTCCGCAATAGGAAAGGATTTCACTACTCCTAATGAAAAATTTCTGTGGTGATGTAATCTGCCCTGTAATCTATTAACTCTTCCCCAGGTGGGTGGTGCACGAACTTGCACTAGTATTAATGTGCACGCTATCGTAGGAGCATATTATGAGGATAGACATTTAAATGTTGTGCAACTCACTGGGATTTTAACTTGTTTCGACTCACTTTGTACATTTAATGTTGCCCCTATCTCGTTTGTACCGATATTAATAGAGACAGTTTGGAACAGAAAGATCGTAATATTTATGTAGCTTCCATGGAATAGGATTCTCATTCCTTAGAATGTTGCGTAATGGGTCAAAGAGAAAAAATATGAAAAACATCTATCGATAAACTGCCAGAGCTGTTTTTTCAGTAGTGATGGTCATTTTGACTTCGTGGCCCATCCATTTGGCAGGACTAGCAAGAAGATGGATCTTGTCCGACTATCCTTGACCTTTTAATGAATGTGATCATTGCTTCTTCTCATTCTTTCGTGTTGTGTCTCCTGTGGTCGATCTTTGTGACAAGTATACATAATAAGAATTAAATGTTTTCAAGCCATTGGAACTATTGCAGCTACAATTTTTTCTTGTCAAATGGATATGTGGAACTTTGCTTGAATGCAGGATTATGCGGTGCAGAGTGAAATACTTATATGGAGTTATTGTTTTGTAGGTTCTTGAATATTTGTTCAGGATATAGGACACCTGTATGCCGCAAACTGTTTCTAGCAGTCATGGAATCTAGATCAGGTGCAAACTTTTTTGAATTGGCTTCTGGGGACCTACTTGATATCCCTCAAACTCCAAGAGCTCTTCCCAGGGTGATGACTGCACCTGGAATTATATCCGACTTGGATGGGGATTTGGATGCGACCTCACCAGTTTGTCGTGAGAGGCAAATTATAGTCGCAAATATGCTACCTTTGCATGCTCAAAGGGATGTTGAAACTGCCAAATGGTGCTTCAGCTGGGATGAGGATTCACTTCTATTGCAACTGAAGGATGGATTGTCGCTTGAGACTGAGGTGGTATATGTGGGTTCTCTCAAGGTTGAAGTGGATGTCAGTGAACAAGAAGAAATTGCCCAGAAACTTCTTGAGAATTTCAATTGTGTCCCCACCTTCGTTCCACATGAACTTCATGAAAAATTCTATCATGGTTTTTGCAAACAGCAACTATGGCCTCTTTTCCATTACATGCTACCTATGTGCTCTGACCACGGTGACCGTTTTGACCGTCTACTTTGGCAGGCTTACGTATCCGTAAACAAAATATTTGCGGATAAAGTTATGGAAGTAATTAATCCGGAAGAAGATTATGTTTGGGTTAATGATTATCACTTCATGGTTCTCCCTACATTCTTGAGGAAGCGCTACTATCGAGTCAAGCTAGGATTCTTTCTCCACAGTCCTTTCCCTTCATCTGAAATATATCGAACTCTTCCAGTTAGAGATGAAATTCTTAGAGGGTTGCTGAACTGTGATCTGATTGGGTTTCACACATTTGATTATGCACGCCACTTTCTGTCATGCTGCAGTAGAATGTTGGGTCTGAACTATGAATCAAAGCGTGGATACATTGGACTTGATTATTTTGGTCGAACTGTGTACATTAAAATTCTGCCTGTGGGTATTCATATGGGTCGACTTCAATCTGTGTTGAATCTTTCCTCTACGGCTGTCCGAGTCAGAGAGATTCAGGAACAGTTTAAGGGGAAAAAGGTGATTCTAGGCATTGATGACATGGACATATTTAAAGGGATCAGTCTGAAACTCCTAGCTTTTGAACAACTCTTGCAACGGTATCCGGATTTGCAGGGTGAATTAGTCTTAATCCAAATAGTAAACCCTGCCAGGAGCTCAGGAAAGGATGTACAAGAAGCGAAGAGAGAGACATATTTGACTTCCGGAAGGATTAACAAAATTTATGGCTCCCCTGGATATCAACCAGTCATTCTGATTGATCGTCCTGTTGCCCGTTACGAAAAGACTGCATACTATGGTTTGGCTGAATGTTGTATCGTGAGTGCAGTGAGGGATGGGATGAACTTAGTTCCTTACAAGTATATTGTTTGCCGACAGGGTTCTCCAAGTATGGACAAAGCCATGGGTATCAAAACAGATTCCCCTCGCACAAGCATGCTTGTTGTGTCCGAGTTCATAGGGTGCTCGCCTTCCTTAAGTGGAGCAATAAGGGTTAACCCATGGGATATCGATTCCGTGGCTGAGGCTATGAATCTGGCAATCACAATGCCCGATTCTGAGAAACGCTTGCGGCATGAGAAACATTATCGATATGTTAGTTCTCACGATGTGGCGTATTGGGCTCGCAGTTTTGTGCAAGATTTGGAGAGAGCATGCAAAGATCACTACAGTAAGCGCTGCTGGGGAATTGGTTTAGGTCTGGGGTTTAGAGTTGTTTCGCTCTCTCCAAATTTCAGAAAGTTGTCGATTGATCACATTGTCTCAATGTATAAAAGGACCAATAGAAGGGCTATTTTTCTGGACTATGATGGTACGATTGTCCCCCAGAGTTCTATTGTTAAAAGCCTAAGCCCTGAAGTTGTGACTCTTCTGAATGTTTTGTGCAATGATCCAAAGAACACTGTCTTTATTGTTAGTGGGAGGGGAAGAAGTTCTCTGATTGAGTGGCTTGCTCCCTGTGACAGGCTGGGAATTGCTGCTGAACATGGGTTCTTCATAAAGTATGTCAGTGAATTGATTTCCTTTTCACTAGTGAAATTTTGTGGCTTCTAGTTAAAAAAGAAAGGGTTTTCCAGTTTGTCTCACATAAAGGAATATTGAAAGTAGATTAGTATGAGGAAAAAAGAAGAATAGATTAGTATGGAAAATTTTTGAAAAAAGTCCACCAAAAACCCCCCAAAAGAGGGCAAAAGACATTTTTGTTTTGATGTTTTCGTCTGAAATTTTCTCGAATTTGGTCTTTGTGTTTTTACTTTACCTCTTTCTCTCGTTTAATCACTCGTATGTTCCTGTTTCCCTTTACAGATGGAGTAAGAACACTGACTGGGAATCCAGTCCCTTGACTGCAGACCTCGAGTGGAAGCAAATTGTGGAACCGGTTATGAAATCATACAGAGAGGCCACTGATGGCTCTAACATAGAAAGTAAAGAGAGCGCTCTCGTATGGCACCATCAGGATGCTGATCCTGACTTCGGATCCTGCCAAGCTAAGGAATTGTTGGATCATTTGGAAAGTGTGCTTTCTAATGAACCTGCAGTTGTCAACAGGGGCCACCATATTGTTGAAGTCAAGCCACAGGTATGACCTCTCTCTCTCTCTCTCTCACACACACACACACACACACACGCTATACACAACTCTATGTATGGTACCTGTGTTCAGACACTAGCTTGGGTGAGGGTCTGGCCGGCACCAATTTAGAAATTTTGATTCTCTATTTCTTTTAGTCGTATAGCAGAAAAATCTGTTCATATGTTTCTTTCCATAATCCTATTCCTTTTGCAGTGCACTACAAAACTATTCTTAACATATTTTGTGAGAATATTATCCAACCTCGTGCAGCAGAAAAGTATTCAGCATGTTTCACCATACTCATAACTTACTTTTGGATGCATATTCCAGTATCCTATGATTTAACTTTGGAAAGGTTCTCTTCAAAAAAAAAACTTTTGGAAAGGTCTGACGCTTGGCGCTCACCTGCACTTGACGCTCACCTGCACTTGATGCTCGTTCCCAAGTCCATGTAACATGGAATATGTGCATTTGGTACCTCAAGCAAATTTATCACCAATTTCTTACAATGTGCAGGGAGTAAGCAAAGGGTTGGTTGCAGAGAAGGTTATCTCGACAATGGTTAAAAATGGGGAACCACCGGATTTTGTGATGTGCATTGGGGACGATAGGTCAGATGAAGACATGTTTGAGAGCATATCAAGCACAGTCTCTTGTCCTTCCTTTCCGGTTGCTCCCGAGATATTTGCTTGCACTGTTGGGAAAAAGCCAAGCAAGGCCAAGTATTATCTTGACGATTCTGCTGATGTAGTTAGACTACTTCGTGGCCTCGCTAATGCTTCTTGTCCGAAACCCACGCGAGTTGCCCATTTCCAAGTTTCAATGGAGAATCCGTTTTGAGATGAATGGAGTGATGGTATCTAGTTGTGTTTGGTTTTGGAGATTTATTTCTCCCGATTGGGAAGTTGGTTTGGTCATTTCGATCTGAATTCAACTGATGAACCTTTCGGACACAAGAAGGGTAGAAGGGCAAGGTTTTGTGACACCAGAGTCGCCGGTGTTTGGAGGCTTACGGGCAAAAATCCCATTTCCCTGAGTACAGTTTTGCGGATGCTTACAATCGCTGCCCTTGATGATTTGAAGGTAGCATTATCTCATCTGTATAGGTACAATGATTTTACTTCTCTTACATGACATGTCAGTTTGATTAAAACCTTCTATCGGTCCATTTGAACTTTTGCTAATTATATCAGAGTATTATTCCATTCTTCAAACGGATGAAGACCGGCTGCCATCTGTTTATCCGAACGCCTTTGTGTATATTGATTTCCCACCATTCTTATGCAATGGGTTGAGTTCTGGAGGGATGTTTCCTTTTCTTGTGCCTGTCTTTCTCATTTACCAAACAGCCATAAATGGGAGAGTTTTAGCAAGCACTGTGCTGATAAATGGTAGTGAATAGAACATCATTTCTCTCTTCATATGCATCTTGTTTTCTCATAGATTTTCTACCCTTTACTAAAGGGGAGCAGATCACGTCCACTTCACTATGGTCCGGTCCGGTCTGGTTTTGGGCCATTTGTGGGTCCTTTCCGGGCTCACAACAATGATCGAAACCTTTTCACTTTTTAGAGCTCGACCATTGTTCGAGTAAAGTATACGGGCTTTTAAAAATAGATATGAACATACACTTCACTAATGACTTCACAAGCGGGAAAATAAATAAATAAAAAGCATCGGGGGTGGAAAGGTGAGATTAGTTTTAAGCTCTTTTCGAGTTTTGGGTTTTTTTCTTGGGTAATAATTTTGGCACTTCACTTTCTTATAAATGTACTTCAAATATTGTCTTCTAGTACTTAAAATTACACACAACACAAGTACTATAAGACAAATTATGGAGTGCATTTATAAGAAAGTGGAGTGCCAAAATCATTTTTCTTTGATAATGACTGTGGAATCTACGTATCCTGTGTGTTGTCAAAACAAACCATGTGGCTGTGCTGTTATTTACGTATTAATTTTTCCAAAATCCCTACACAAAGTAGAGGCTGGACAAAATTGAAACAATATTCCCTCCCTTTCATTTAGTCAGTCTTTTTTAAAAAAAATTTGTTATTTTTTTGAATAAAAATTAATTTCATTTTTTTAACTTTTTCATCAATTTAACATAAATTAGTTCTTTAAATTGGTATAAAACATTTTGAAGGCAATGCACAACAGTAATTTGTTTTTTTTAATCAACATAACTCAATTGTTTAGAAAAACACAAATAACAACATTCAATTTGTGTAAGGTAATTGATTTTGACACTCCACTTTTGATAATCAAACTCTAATATTTGTTTTAGTGTTCAAAATACATATGCCAAGAACACTAAAAGACAAATATTGAAGTGTGGTTATCAAAAAGTGAAGTGCCAAAATCATTGCCCTTTGTACAATTGAATACCCTTTGTACAATTGAATACGTAAACATTAAAGTCAATCAACTTCACTAGACTGTCTCTTTTTATCACCCTTGTTACTACATTGAGTTTTTTCTTTTACTGGGAGGAACCAAAATCCAAAGCTACTAAAAGTACCAAATCCATATAGCAAAGATCTCATTTCAAAAAACAAAAAACAATCAGTAATAATAACAAAGATCTAAAAGTGCAAACCTTTTAAACACAAAAAAAAAAAAAACTAGTAATAACTCAACTACGTTTTAATTTCTTATGCACAAAGCTCTCTCATTTGCACGAAGCAGTCGTGGAGGGGGGCCTTGCCCATGACAGAGGTCTTAGATTTGAGTTGATGGAGCAATACTAATGTTGTAACTTCTAGCGATTTCTTATGCACGAAGCTCTCGCATTTGCATGAAGCAGTCGTGGAGGGGGGGCCTGCCCATGGCAGAGGTCTCAAGTTCGAGTTGATGGAGCAACATTTGACGTGGTAACGTACGAACCACTAACGCTACGACCATAACGAAAATATATAAATTCTTGCATTTGCAATCAAAATATTTTAGAAGGACCACAGAGAATCTCTCATCAAAGTTAAGGGTACAGAAACAAATTTCCCCCACTCCCATTTCCATTCCATCGAAGTAGATGGACAATTGAAATTTACAGATTCATTCAGACACCCACCATAAATATATACAGTCATCTCTCTCTCTCTCTCTCTCTCTCCTCAGATCCAAATCCCTGTATACCACCCGGATCCTCCAATCCAACTCTTCAGATCTCGTCTCCCAACTTCTTCTCTCACGTACTTTCGCTCTCTTCATTCGTTCGTACCCCTGATAAAAACAATTGGGCCCACCTGTGATCGATCGAGTTCCATTTCCTCCTCGCATCTGGACTGATCGATCACCTTCACAAAACAACGATCATGAATCCGTTCTCCTCGGGCACGCGTCTAAGGTGAGTGTTAAAACCTCTGATCTTTTTTTTTCTCCTTCATTGCGTCTATCAATCTTCGAGTGTTCCACTCTATTGCATAATTAGGTCAAATTTGAGTTGCCTAGTTTTAATTTAATGGTATTGGCAGTTTGTGGAATCGAGTTGTCGGAGATTCGGAATTGAAGAAGACAAACGTGGTAGCTTCTGCGATTAGATTTAGTTGTTAAACTTAAGGCATTGGGAAGCATGAAACGATATCTGTCCGAAAGCAAGGTGCCACTGTATTGCTTAATTAGGTCAAACTTTGACTAGACTAGTTTGAAACTAATAGTATTGGCAGTTTGTGGAATCAAATTATTGGAAATGAAGAAGATAAGTGTGATTATCGATAATGTGAGAGATAACTTCTACGATTAGATTTCGTTGTTAAACTTAAAGCCATTTGGGAAGCATGAAACCTGAGATCAAGGTGCCACTGTTGTCAATAATTAGGTAAACTTTTGACTAGCCTAGTGTGAGATTAATGGTATTGAGGGTTGGTGGATAGAATTTTTGAAATTGAAGAAGAAAACGGGAGAAAAATGTGAGATACTTCTGTGAGTAGATTCATTTGTTAAACCATTGGGGAAACATGAAATGATGTTTATTTGAGGTCAAGGTTCCACTCTATCCGGGTAATATATATTGGTGGCTGGCCCGAAGTCACAATGTCACATAATTCCAAGCTCATGCTTTAGAGGGAGTGGGGGAGCGTCTCCGAAACACATCCCAATGTAGTAAAATCCGAGAGAGCGAGGACTGAGAACGCGAGTGCAATGCGATGATTGAGAACGGAAGCGCGGGGCACTTTGAAGGATTATGTGACTAAGGCCTGGCCTAGATTGAAATTAGGTTTGTGTGATCGAATTGTGGGAATTGAATAAAAATGTGGGAGATCGTGCTTGAATGAAAGCTTTGCATTAGGTGTAATGAGAATAATGTGAGTGTTAGAGCTTGTCTCATACTGGTTTATTATCACATGTAAATCTAGTAAGTCTTCTTGGGCAGCTTCTCCATTCGTTGCCAAAGGGTTTTGAGTTTAATGTATTAACAATGTGTTGTTTTTTTAGTGAGGCAAATTAATCTACGGTGCTACAATTGGATTAAGTTGAAGTGAGCCATTGGGATAGCATGAACTCATTGTGTGTACTGGATGTTTTTTATTTTTCAAAATTCCCTCAGCTCAAGGTTTAAGTTGTCAAATGGGTTGCCTAATTGAGTGCACGCTTTTCTGTTTTGTACTAATCTTATTTTTGAAATTGGACAAAGAATACTAGTCATAAAAGGGGGTAGCTCGAGTAATTGATAGCATGAAAGTAATTAACTGACAATCTATGTTCTTAGGACTGATACGAGGTTGGGGTCAGGTTCGTGTCCACGTCCATCTAGTTTTCAAGTCATGGACATCGGGGCACGTCGTAATGTGTACATAATTTTGTGGGATATGGTTCTAAGTGGGTGTACAACATTTCATGCATATGCATATTGTTTCCAGAGAAGTAAATAATTTCATAAACCAAGGCATTGAGGGCATGCTACCAGTTGCATAAATAGAGACCAAAACAAAAAATGCTCTATACACTTGTGTATAAAAGGAACTAGTAATTTTCGAGGGTAGGATTAAAATAGCCCTCATCCTAGCTATACAAGCTAACAACAAAGCAATTCTTCAACTCAAACAAAGGCATCTCAAGTTCATCAAAATGGTGGCGATTCTAACACCAACTGTGCCACATCTACTAGAGGGAGATCATTTCCTTAAGTTTCTTCTCTTCTTTACCACCTTTGTGCCTCCCCCGGGTGTGAAGAAGCTCCTGCATTTCCCTTGGGAAGACCCAAGTCACAAACGAGCAAAGATAAGACCGAGGTCCATACTAAAATGTTGGCACATATCCGATCCAGTAACCCAAATATTCACATACCCAATTACTTTGACAGTCCTCTCGGCATCTCACTGCCCTAAACTTTAAGCATCCTCTTTTCAATGCCTCAAACAACTTTCCCCACAACAGTTGTGGACTCCAGGAGAGATAGATTGAATCTGTTCTCATTCTACTTCTTGATGAATATCTATCACGATAGCCTATGTTACATGAACTCTTCACAATGTATTAAGTACCCCTGTCTGACACTTGACACTCAGATAAGAGGACAAGATCCATGTCCGATGTGGTAAGTTGGACATTCACATTGCAACCATATCTTGTAGTTGAAATTTACTCTATGCGTGGAACACCTATGTTGTGCATGCTAAGCTCCAAGGCATCTTGTAAACATCATTTATCCTTGAAAAATGAAGAAATATGCTGGAGAATTTGAGTATTTAGTTGTGTCTCCACTGATACAGAAATTAGATAAATTTAAGACTTGAAACACGTTCCCACATCGACACCAACACCCGAGTCAGTGTAACATACACCAGCATTTTTTAACTTGACGGGATCCTTGAAACTTGCTGCTTATTCACCTTGCTGATGAAAGCACTGTTGGACAACAGCAGTCCTGATTTGACAGGATCCTTGAAACTTGCTGCCCTTCACCTTGCTGAAGAAATCACTTCCACACGATGGCATATTATTTAACTTGACATGATCTTTTACTTTTTCTTGATTCCACATTTTGAAGGGATTCGTTCTGATCTGCAATTTTCGTAAACAAGAATATCTATTAGATTTGCCTGACCATTGCTATGCCCATTTAGCAGAAGATTCATCGTATCTAGTAAGCCAGGCCTTATATAATTGCACTATCTGATTAAAAGCCCTTCTAAGCAGAGGGGAGGAAGTTAGCATCTGAAATTAGTTGGAGAAGCTTCTTATTCTTGTTTTTTTGGGGGTTATTTTTTCACACAAAATGGTAACCTTTTACAATTTTGGATATATATCCCCCTAAATGAGGTTATTACTCCAGTTCTTGCACCTTTATGATTTCAGGCTTATTAAGGTATGGTTTATTGTGTCCCCCTACGCAACCTCGACACGCACATGTTTATTTGCCTAAACATGTTCGGAATGGCTTTATCACATTTTTGTGATGTGTTTTGTTTTGCACTTTCTTTCACCAGTGATACTAGTGGTATACTTGTTCAAATGCAGGGACATGATTCGGGCTATACGTGCTTGCAAAACTGCAGCTGAGGAGCGGGCTGTGGTAAGAAAAGAGAGTGCCGCAATTCGTGCTGCAGTTGGTGAAAGTGATAATGAGTACAGGCATCGTAATCTGGCAAAGCTCATGTTCATTCACATGCTTGGTTATCCCACACATTTTGGTCAAATGGAATGCCTGAAGTTAATTGCAGCTTCTGGATTTCCAGAGAAAAGGATAGGCTATCTTGGCCTCATGTTACTTCTTGATGAAAGACAGGAAGTGCTAATGTTGGTCACGAACTCATTAAAACAGTATCCAATCAATGAGAGTTCCTTTTTTCATAAACTGACTTTAGTTATTTGGTTGCTTTTTAGTCTCTGCTAAAGATAATACTTTATCATTGATATTAAACCGTTATCGTTTATGAGTTTGTGGCATGCCTTTGAAATACCTTGACTTATCACCAGAGATCTTAACCACTCCAACCAGTACATTGTCGGACTTGCTCTTTGTGCTTTGGGTAATATATGTTCTGCAGAAATGGCTCGTGATCTTGCTCCAGAAGTCGAAAGATTATTGCAATTTCGAGATCCAAATGTTCGGAAGAAAGTAAGCCTTTCTAATATATCCGTTGTTCTTTTTATTGATAAGAAAGTCAATTTTATGGAGAGGCACCAAAGGAGTGCAACCTATGAACTAGAGCATCAATTTGCCAATAATTTCATAGATCTAGAAGTGTCGTAGCTCTTACATGTTTGGATTTTATTTCCTTGGTGTTTGGCAGAGATAACTAAAATTTTCAAATGATAAGAAGTCATTACAGTTATATTGACTGTCGTTTTATGGGAATATGGGATTAGTCCCAAAGACATTAAATTAGGCAATGCATCTGACAAGACTAGCTTGGTGGAAAATTGCAACTTCGTCCAGAAGCTTAAAGGCAAAAGACTTTCTCCTTGACATTGCTAGTTACAATTTCGGAAACCCTTTGTAACACCTTTCCTCGGTAATTATAGAGTCAGGAAATTATCTGCTGGTTCTCCATCAGATTTTTTCCTTCTCTTCTATTTGGTCTCCTGAACTATCTTTTGCTATGTATCCTGTAGCTGCGCTTAATCAATTGTGTGTGTAATGCAGGCAGCACTGTGCTCCATAAGGATTATAAAAAAAGTCCCAGACCTGGCTGAAAATTTTATGAACCCTGCTGCCTCCTTACTTAAGGAAAAGCACCATGGAGTTCTACTTACCGGTCTCCAGCTCTGCACAGATCTATGTAAAGTCAGTGAAGAGGCTCTTGAATATTTCAGAAAGGTAACTTGGCTATGACCTGCAAATTATGTTGTGTAGACTATAGATGCTTTGAAGAAAGCGTTCATAGCAAGGTTGTCAAATCGTGAATTGAAATGGTCCTTCGAATCATGAATTGCTCCGATTCAGTCATGATTTCTAAAATACATATTATTATTGAATTGGGTGACATAAATTTATGCTGTAACTGTAAGTTTTAGATCTAAATCAATTAAAAACTTGTTTTAAATGATGATTTGATAGTGATGAGTAATAGGTAAGCTGGTTCAATTGTAACTTGCAAAACATGAAGATTCGTGAATCTTACTTATGGTTTTTTTTGTGAAAAAGAGTTAAAAGTACAACTTCAAGATGGTGAATGTTATTTTTTCTGTCTTTTTTGATTCGCTCTCAAAATGAACCTTCCATTTTCTTGTTCCTATATTACTTAACGGTACATAAATATATTGTTGAGACTAATAAGGAGAAACATAGACAAAAGATGGCATATAGCAATATTAAAGTCCTTAAAAAGGTAGTTTGAACCCTTTTTCCAACAAAAAAAGACCAAAAAAGTCGAAACAGAATTCAGTGAATTGAATGATTCACCCATTCACCTACAATTCGCAGCTATTTCTGATTCATGCAACCTATTCTTATCGATTATGCATTGAATCGTACGATATGAATTGTGAATCATGCGATGGTTCATAGATGTGGAAGTTGAGCTTTACAAGAGCAGTAGTTGTGTATGTGTCAATTTCTACATCAAAGGTAGATTATCCAGTTCTGGCAAATATAGTATGGACTATTGCTTACCGCCACCTTTGTCCTTCATTTCCCCCCTTGTTTTTGGATGGTTGACTGGGTTGGAGCCCATACATGCTGTGGGCGGGGCTGCCACAAGTCTATCAATACCATCATACTAGTACTTTAAATTTTCTCTCTTTGTACCTCTAGACAAATACCTAAGTGATACTTGCAATACCACTATACCAGTGTCGTGAATAACTTGATTGCTGGAAGTTTCAGATTCATGTTTTGCATAGTTTGGTACTCCTTATAACAACTACGAGTACCTTTTTACTGGAGATACTGGAAATGCATATCTGAGAAATAGATTGCGGAGAAAAGTGGGCAACAATATGCCTATTTTCTGCCTATTGAAAGGGACAGAATTCAATTTGGTCTCGTCTATAGTTGACCACTATGGTTGGAACTCCTAATTTTTACTATTCTCACTGATTGACATGTTGCATAGACTGATAGCTCCGATTCTAGTGCTTGTAGTTTGCGTCTTGTATCATCCATCATAACTTAAGCAGATATTGAGTGTGAGCGTGAGGTTTTGCACACATCATATATCCACACAATTGCCAGCTCGATGTCGCTTAGGTACCCATATCGCTTGTCTCTAAGCCAGTCTTTGAGCCTTGGCATGCCCTGGTGCTCATCTATTTAGCCATGCTGGTGCTTATTGTTTAGGGCAATCACTTCCCAGTTCCTATAGGTTTTGGCCGCTGGTCTTGAGAAACCGATTGAGATCTTGACCTCCATAGGATCCCAGGTTTTCCGATTGTTTATGCTTTGTTTGGTTTCCATCTTTGGGTATTTTAGTTTTGGTAGTGGGTGGAGAGAGATAGAGGGTAATGATTGGAGAGGGGTAATGAGTGGAGAGAGAGAGAGAAGTGAAAGTAATAATTGGAGAAATATGGTAATGATTGAAGAGAAAAATAGGGTAATGATTAGAAAACAAAAACAAAACAAAGTTAATGAAAAACGAACAAAGCCTTAGAGTTTTTGGGAGCATCATCAAAGATTTTCACTGATATGGAAAACATGAGTGCAGAAGGAAGTTGCAGCCTTCCTGTCCATATGGAATATCAGAGTTGGAACCCAACAAGTATAGGCAAGGCTTCGAATTATTCTGGAGAAAAAAACTATTTTGTTCCTGTTTTTTCGATAAAAATGATGGGCAGAGTCTTCTGAGGTGGATTCTTGTGCTTATTTTAGTGTGTTTAGTCTTCGAGTTTTGAGCTGGGAGGCAAAAAGAAATCGGTCATTAATGGCTGTGTTTCGAGGTATGAAATTATGAGGAAATATGTGATTCTTGGTATAGCTGGTTCACAAATCCCTTTACTTGGAAGGCAATGCTTTTTTTCTTTTTTCTTCATTCCATTGGATTTTAATTTTGATAGCTTCACTGGCACTCTGGCAAAGTTCACTAATCCCCTCTAGTAACTGAAACAAAAGAAAGAAATACGGGGTTCCCAAGTTTTGATTTCTCTGTCATATTTTTGATGATATAGATTTTTCCTTTTATGTTGTTGTAGAAATGCACAGAGAGTGTGGTCAAAGCTTTGAAGGATGTTGCGAACAGTCCATATGCACCAGAGTATGACATCTCTGGAATTACAGATCCTTTTCTCCATATTAGATTACTCAGGTTTTTGCGCATATTGGGTCATGGAGATGCAGATGCTAGTGACAGTATGAATGACATCCTTGCACAGGTCAGCTGCTATTTTCTACTTTTCCTGCTATTAGTCATACTCTATAAGGTGAAATAATTTATTAAATGGCTGGCTACCTTTTCTTCTATGTTATCACTACATAAATATACTGTTTTGTACTTTTTTAACGTGCTATCTATGTCCCACTAAAGTGACAATGTCATTCTCGGTGAATAGAATCTCAACTTACTATCTGACTCGGTAACTATCCAAATGATTGCTTGCATTGAGGTCTTGTTTTCTCAATGGCTACTGCTTAGCACCTTCACCTGCAATTACGTATTTGCCTGTACTCCAATGTTCTAAAAATCGCTAGGCGCTAGTCGGGCGGAAAAGGGGCGCCTAGCGCCTAGGCGACGACTAGTCGGCCACCTAGCGCCTAGGCATCCAACTAGTCGGCTGCCTAATCTAGGCGTTGGACCACCGCCTAGTGCCTAGGCGGGAACTAATCGGCCTAGGTGGTCTACTTTTAGAACACTGGTGTACTCAAAGAGATAAATTAATCTAAAACCCAACCTTTTCTGTCTTGTGCTCTGGCATGATGTTTCTTCAACGCTTCGTTGATTAATCAGGCAATGCAAGCTTTGTGTCTCGCATACTCAATTAGACAAATTACCTTGTTTCTCAATCTCCTAAAATACTATGTGATCTTGTCTTTATATGTTTTTATGATGTGATTGATGAATACTCCCCATTTTGATTTGTAACACAGTCTATAATTACTGGTATGTAATTTTTAATTATTCTTTGAGCAGTGTCAAAGTGGATAATCTTGCATCATTATCTACCTTTATCTTTCGTAGATATTGGATTCTTAGCCGCAGAGTTGTAAGCATATAAAGTCTAACGATACTTCAACATGCTGGATTACTTCTCTCCAGGTTGCAACAAAGACTGAGTCAAACAAAAATGCCGGAAACGCCATCCTCTATGAATGTGTTGAAACTATTATGAGCATTGAAGATAATAGTGGCTTGCGGGTGCTTGCTATCAATATCTTGGGAAGATTTTTGTCAAACCGTGACAACAATATCAGGTTATGCATTATTTATTTTGCTGTAATCAAAAAATCTAGGGCATGCCTGTAGGGTTGCATCTCTTTTTTGAGAACCACAAAGATGTACTTGAGTTGTAGATATTTTGCTTAAATGCCAAATAGCACCCTTCCAAAATTTTGTGGAACAATTTTATGGCCAAGTCATTTTAGTTTAAGCGGCCATTCCTTGGTTGAATGAAAGATAAGGGCCTGAGTTTAATCACATGAAAATGCAGATTCACGTTTAGCAATTTTGTTTCTTACAAAATCTGGAGGTTAAGTGGTACTTAGTCTACGTATCCAGCATCCAATAGTGCTAGGAACGTCACACATTGGTGGCTAATTCTGCATGATTGGTAAAACTTCACGTTTTGGCTTACATAATTTGTTAAGAGCATTAGTGCATTTGGGTAAGTTTGGCTATGTTAGTGCATTTGTGTAAGTTTATTAAACGTGATTCGTTTTTTGTTGTTAATTGTTTCCTGGCATCTTTTGTTAATTAAGTGATGTCTTGGTCCATTATACATTTGACCCCTGTCATGGTTTGAATCTTTGTATTCCTAAACTTTTGTTTCTTAATCTTGGTGCATCCTTATGTTCATTCCATAATTTTGGTCGATATTCATTCTGACAAAGTCGAACCTCACCTTTTCTGTCAGATATGTTGCTTTGAACATGCTAATGAGAGCCATCACTGTAGATGCACAAGCAGTGCAGAGGCATCGGGCAACTATCTTGGAATGTGTCAAGGTATCATACGCGGACCAGTTTATAGCTCTATTAATACTTGTAATATCTCTGTGGTGTTGTCATTATTTCTAGACCTTCTGTCCTAGCGACACTAGGTCGAAAAGAACAGAGGAATGGGGTACCATGTCTCTCCTGATTTTGAAAAAGCCCTTTAGAGTTGTTGATGACCGAACTCCCCAAACCCTGATTGTGGACAGGCTGCTACTAACTGTCTAGTTAAAGTGCAAAACCAAACGCCCTTTCCAACACTATTTGGTTTTAGATGAGATGGCAAAAACTAGGACCAGTGGTATTGGAGCCTGTTCAAGGCAGCAAAGATGGTTTTTTTTTTGGCAAGGGTGGGTTCTGTGTTTGTGTATTGCTAGGGTGTTTGGCCAACCCACCATAGTGAGCTCTGCACGGACCAACTGCAGACAGCGAATAGACTGATACAACCATGTTAAGTGCGAAAGGCAAAACACTCGGTAGTACGAGTTGGTTGCAGGCGAGATAGCAAAACCTTGGACTGACGATGTAATAGCGCATCAAGTTAAAACTTGGCTTGTCGGTTATGCCTGTTTTGGATATGGGTTCCTAGGTTTGTTTTGGTCTGTATGTGAGGTAACTTGGTTTCTTAAGTTTGGTCCTAAAACTTGACTGCATCATTGTGGAGGGAAAGGAATAGGGGATCCTTTGAGAATGAGGGATGTGCGTTGTTCCAAGTTGAATGGTTTGCAGGAGAGTGACTTGTGTTTTTCTTTTGTTTGTGTTGGAGCATCCTGTATTCTTTGCATGTGCTTGGATTGCGAGCACCCTGGACTCCTTTTTTCCTGTTGAGTACCTTAAATGGTCAGTATAGATATGGGTTTACTCAATGGAACTTGCAATCAGAAGTCTCGTGTTGTTTAATAAGCAACTGAACAGTCCACTTCTGAGTTTGTCTGATGTCAATCCTTTTGACACTGATGCTTGCAATGTGGAGTGATTCCTACACCAGGGACATCAACTCTGTGCTTCCTCTCAATTTGATTTTTTTCTACATCTATGCTTCTCCCAAAGAGTTAGTTCCTCTCTTTCTCCATTCTAGACTGGAAGTATCCCATCAGCTTATAAACTGCTCTTCCCTGGATGTTTTTCTTGTTCTCTGTATCTCGTCGGAGGGAAGATTAAACTTTAGTTGCTTCTCCTGCACTTGCTTAGTTGATTCGGTGCACAAACTTGTTTCTATGCTCTTGCTACCGCAGATGAGAACTGTTGCTCAAGCCACCATTTTTAAACAATGTTTTCATGTCTTTACTTTACAAAGATTCTTCTGGTAATATTCTTCCAAAAGGTGTTTGTTCTATAATCCTGTAGCCTTGTTGCTTCCATGTTAGGAGATTTCTGAAATTTTGATATATTCTGTTTCGTTATTTATGGAAATGATTAATTTGATGGTTTCCAATGATATCCCTTCTGGAGGTCTAGCCTTCAGTTGATTCATTAGCCATTTTCTTCCGCTGGTGTATTCTTCTCGAGTGGAAGCATGTCTTCTGAAAGATAAATTAATTATCTCATGACTTTGCTTCTTCATTTTCCAGGATTCAGATGCATCTATTCGTAAAAGGGCCCTTGAACTTTTATATCTTCTTGTGAACGAAAGTAACGTAAAGTCTTTAACGAAAGAGCTTATTGAACATCTGGAAGTAAGTGAGCAAGAGTTCAAAGGAGATCTTACAGCCAAAATTTGCTCCATTATCGAAAAGTAAGTGGTATAAGCATATCATTTCTGAATTTGTACTCATCTGCCTTGTGAGAACTTCCAGAGTGGTCATGAACTTCTACTCCTGTACTCTTGGTATGGTAGTTCTGCTCTGGTGAGCACACAGCCCATGCAAGCAGGAAATTTACGACTTGTAGGAATTTAGTTGTTCAGGAATTTAAGCCTTTTCTATATTTTCATCCTCATGGATGATAACCTCTCCTCTTTGGCTTTTTCTTTAATCCTTCGGATCTGGATTCTCTTTATTTGTAACATGTTACACAGTTTTGGTTACCTTTGGTACTTGCTTTTTGGCAACAATGACAATTGCAAACCAACGTATAACTCACATGGTCCTTAAAGCATGTCAACTTTTTTTCTTTTTCCCTCTCTGTTATCTTATTTTGTGAAATGTCATTTTTCTGCTATAGGTTTTCCACCGAAAAAATTTGGTACATTGATCAGATGCTCAAGGTTCTCTCTGAGGTATGCATTATTGTGCTGGTGTCCTACTTATTGGTTTTTTAGGATATATGTTTCAGATTACCTCTTCTTTTCTGTCCACATATGCCTCTTTTGTTTGAAAAGTCAAAGCATAAAGGTTGTATGCTTCCAAAACCGTCCCTTATAAGTAGTCATGAACTAGATCAGACATTGCGCCTTCGATTCAAGTTATATAAGTTTGATAAGAAATGGAGTTCCACAATCTATTAGCGGGTTAATTCCTCCACAATAATATGCCTAGAAATCGCCAAAGTATCCTCATTGTATTGTTGCACAAGGTCTAAGACTCTAAATAGCACCATATGAGCTGCACATAAACAATCACCTAAGTGTATTTTAGTTCTAGACGACATCCATTTATTTTCAGATGGTTATGCAATGTTTAGTTCCAGTGAAAATTGTTCAAGTGACTGGAAGACCCAACACCATATACAGGGAATACACTTATCAACGATCAGGTTTAGTGAAATAATTATCGTATTGTCTTTTGGATCCAGAAACCAAACCAAACCAAATTGAGCCTTAAGTCTCAATCAATTGGGGTTGGCCACATGAATCCGTCTTCTTCATTGAGCTCTTTAAAGGCCATTGTGTTGTGTGACATCCAAATCAATCTAGATCCTCAAACTACAGCCTCTAAAGTGAATTTTGGTCTACCTCTCCCCTTAATGCTACCCTCCACCATAACCATATCACTCCTAACTACCGCATCTACTTTTCTTTGATAGGCATGTCCAAACCACCGTAATCTACTCTCTCTCATCTTATCTTCTATTGGTGTTACCCCTACCGTCCCATGACAGTTTTCGTTTCTAATTTTATGTCGCAAAGTCATACCACACATCCCTCTCAACATTCTCATTACCTCTTGTATGTTGTTTGCGGATGATAGTCTCAGAAGATGAAACCACATGAGGTGTTAATATACTTTGTCAACTTTGTCTTCTGGATCCCAGCATTCTTTAGTTTCTTTGTGATTCCGCGTCAAACCTGCAGAGTTGTAGCTTGATTTTATATTGCTTCAATATAATCTATTGGTGTAATATTGATCCCGCTGGTTTGTAGCTTGTTTTTATATATATTTGCTTACACAATGCTACAAGTCACTGGTTCTGCTCAATTTTTTCTCTTCTCGGAAAATGCCATGTTGTCTGGAATGTTTCACACGTGACATTTTTTCTTTCAAATTTTCCCCTTTTGAATTATTTGATGTAAGTAATTGTACATTTGGCCAAAGGTACTGATCCTTATGCTATGCTTAGTAGGCAGGGAGTTTCGTTAAGGATGAAGTGTGGCATGCCCTAATTGTTGTGATAAGCAATGCTTCTAACCTCCATGGCTATACCGTACGGTCTCTGTACAAAGCAGTCCAAACATCAGGTGAACAGGTACTTAACATTCTTCTTGTTAGGTTAAGAGTTTGGTACGGAAGTCACATCATCTTGAGGGATTAAGTGAATATTGTTTTGATATGTTCATTAGGAAAGCCTTGTCCGAGTATCAGTTTGGTGCATTGGAGAATATGGTGAGATGTTGGTCAATAGTACTGGAATGCTTGACATAGAAGAACCAATAACTGTAAGATTGCTTATAATTTTCGATATTTAGATTTTGTTGTTGATTTTCCATCGATTTGGTGGTAGCATACGCCATAAGGAGGCTATAGCCTATATGCATGGGATAACTGAAGGTTTCATGCTGAGCAGGAAAAAAAAGAAAAGAACTAAAGGTTTCACTTGTTAATTGTTTGTATGCGATGTATTCTTTAAAGAAAGGTTCATTTAACCAACTGTCTATTAAACCGTCTTTTCCTTTTTTTTATAAAATTCTTCAATTATTGTTTGATTCTCTTAATGATTGACTCATCTTATTGAAGAATGCATTTACTGTAACAAGATGTTGTCATCTCAACTATTTTTTCTTTCCTTTGGTTATTTTTGGTTCGCAGAGGGTTTATTGTTGTCAATCTAAAGGACATGACATCCATATTTTCATAGAAAGGCTGTTTTTTTTATCGGCTTCATAGATAGGCTGTTAACTTCTCGTTCATCTTTCTACCTACCATTTCTGTTCTTTCTCTCCTTGACATTATTACGGTCCAGTGACTTTGGAAATGCATCTTGCTCCTGGCTTTGGTCTCAATTTTGTCGTATGGGTTCTGGATGGAAGTTTGTTGACAATCATCTTGAACTACTCTAACCCGATTCCTTTAGTGCCATCTCCTTTCTGTGGGCTTCCTTAACAACGCTGTGATAGTTGGCATAAGTATGTTGTTTCAAATGGAAATTAGTTTAATAATCTGTAACATGATAATGATATTGATTTGTAGCTGAAGCTGGATGCTTGGACCATTTATGTAGTAGTACTTTTCTTATTTTTCACATTTTGATATTATTATCTGCCTGATTGATTTTATCAACCTGGTTGTTCTATGTAGGTGACTGAGTCTGATGCAGTGGATGTCATTGAGATTTCTTTGAAAAACCATACCTCGGATCTTACCACTCGGGCAATGTGTTTGATTGCTTTGTTAAAGCTGTCTTCTCGTTTTCCTGCTTGTTCGCAGTATGTTTGTTATTCTCTGATTTTCTCATTAAATGTCAGTGTGTGTGTGTGTGTATATATATATTTCCGGTGGTCTTTTATATGCAATGAATTTTTTTTAAGTTTTAGAAATTACAAGAATGGTTCTAGTTCAATGCATATGATATAAATAAAACTCAAGTCAGATTGAGATTACAGTTGTTAGATAACGTTGTGCTGTTATTCCTTAATGGTCATCTAGTTCCACTTGGTTATTTGTTTCCTGTAAAAAAAATAGAATTATCCTTACCATTTTCACCTTTATGTCTTGGTTCTTCAATATTGGCTGCCGTGCAGCTATAAATTAAAAGGTTTTATATTTCTGTATTGTTTTGTAGGGTAAAAATATATTGATAGAAGGCATCAAGGAGATGCCAGCCATATACAATAGGAAGGCCACAAACAAAAAGGCCCTATATGCTACTATGAACATCAATTAGATGGATCAAATCAAGGAATTGGTCGAGAGTTGGATTACATACTCTTGACTCCCAACTTAACAAACTACTGACAAAAAGACTTTGGGTCTTTATATCATCAAAATGCCTCCTCTTCTGCTCTCTTCATGTAGTTTTTATCGTGCTTTTGTCGATGAAAAGCTTTGACTTTTTTCTGGCAGCATCCCCCTGAATATGGTGAGTCCAGTCTGCCATTGGTGTTTAAATCTCGTTTACTGGACCTACTCCATTCGAATTTCATTAAAAACCTGGCACATGTTTATCTTGCTTTAGAGACTGAAATATTTCTTAAACATTTTCATGTCTATGTAAACATAACTGGACTCTTGAAGATCAAATGGCTTGTCTCTTGTTAAAAGTGCATTCTTAATTTGGAAAACAGTTCCATTTCTTTTTGTTTCGAGGCCATCTAACCAATATTAGTGTTTGTGCTTGTTTGGTCTTTTGCTGGATAAAATTCATTGAGACCAAAACAAGGCTTACAAGCTCATGGGGGAATAACAAAACCACACTACCTCCAACACTGTTTGCTCTAGTTGCTGGAAAGGATAATAATGTAATCTGCGTTCTATTGAGTGAAGGATATCTTTTATTTTTCTCTGGCAAGATTGGCACGACAAAAGTTGCCCAGATTTATGATCTCTTTCATTTTTAATAGTAGTATTTTCTCCATTTCCCTTTGCTTCTATTTGCTTCCATACTCTAGATAAATTGTTACGAGCTACTGTCCTGATTTTGTATTGCAATGTTTCTGCTTGTATCAGTTATATTTCTAATCATCAGGACGTTCATTGTAATAATGTCTTAGGTTCTAGTTTGCCTTAAAGTTCTGAGTTCTGCATCAAACATTTTGACTGCTATTTTTTGTTGTGTTGATTTCCTATGTTTTAAGATATTCTGTTAAATATCTCTTATGTTTTATCATCTTTGACCACTTCTATATACCATACTCATAACTTCTAGGTATTCTCCCACATCACAAGCATTTCTTTCCTACCTAAATAAGAAAAATCTTTTCAAGCCCTTTTATAAGTCAAGATGTGATTGCAGTTGAATATTTTATGTAGGAGGATTAAAGATATAGTTGTCCAAAATAAGGGAAGCCTTGTGCTTGAACTGCAGCAGAGATCGATTGAATTTAATTCTATAATCGAGAAGCATCAGAATATCAGGTATGCATCTTATTTACATTACTAAAAAACGTGGCTGAAAAAAATAGCTGTTTTAAATCATTCCGTTGCGCCCTCTTCCTTTTTTATACATTTAGTTCCTTTATATATACCTTATAAAACGGTTGAATGAGTGTGTGTGCAGGTCTTTGCTTGTAGAAAGGATGCCAGTTCTAGATGAGGCAACTTTCAGTGGGAGGAGGGCTGGTTCTTTGTCGGCAACCATTCCCACTTCGAATGGGGCTGCAATTAATCTTCCAAATGGAGTTGCAAAACCCACTGCTGCTCCTCTTGTTGATTTACTAGATCTAAGTTCGGATGACACCCCGGCACCTAGCTCTTCTGGCAGCAATTTTCTTCATGATCTTCTTGGTGTTGATTTATCACCAGCTCCATCACAATCAGGTTGGTTAAAGGATGTACTTGCTCATAACTATGGCGTGCATTCCTGTGAAACTTTTTATTACGTACCACTTTGTTTCCTTCAGCATTAATAACTTGTTTGCTATGTTCGAACTGCTTATTCAAAGACCGAGTCTTCCGGAAAAATCTTGGCGTTTATGATAATTTTTGAGTTTTCTGAAGATCAGATTCTGATAATTCTACTTTCCTTCTTTTGTGTGTGTTTCTTGGGTGATGATGGTATCTGAGCTTTTTTGCCCGGAGTAGTCTGCGGGTACATGCAGGCTTACAGGCTTGCCGCCCTTGTCCCCAGTTTGTTTTGATGTGTTCACTATGAGAGGACCATTCAGCTGACATATCATAGGCTATGAGAGGAAGTGAAACTCATTTATCATTCCTTCACAATAAAAAACTGAGACATCTATCTATGACACTTTATTTTGCCATTTCTACAAGCTGTTGACACTTTTAGATTCTATTTTGTCATTTTGGATATTCGTAAAAGTAGGTACTATGATTTTTAATAATGGGTTTGGTGCCGGTTGATTGGGTCCAAGCCCTTAATAAGACTTGTTTACAGGAAGCAGTTCCCTCGTAACTTCTTATTTGTGATTGTCTATCCCCCTTTGAACTCCATCTCTAGATTCTGTACCATTATCTCACATGATGTGAAAAGTTGACTGGATATTGTTTCATCAACCAATACTAAGAACATGTGGCAACTTATTTTGAACTCACAATTTAATTGCTTTGAATGAATACTATTTTGTCAAAGTTTGTCTGTCCTACTCTTTGATTAGTTATATGGTTACTTCTACGTACTTCTAGCTGAAGCTTGTTTCATCTTTGTTTCAATTTGACTTCTTTTGCCCTTCTCATTCTGGATTATGTGATTTTCATCATGGCACCTTAAGTTCATTCTACCTGGAATTCTAGGTACCAGTCAGGCTCAAAAAAGTGGCACAGATGTCCTATTGGATCTTTTATCAATTGGGACACCTCCAGCTCAAAGCAGCTCGTTTTCATCTGACATCTTATCCACCAGTCAAGATAACACAACTTCAAGTGGTAATTTACAGAGATTGTCCTCGCCATCTACGCCTTCTGCACAAATCTCCTCCGCTGCTGGTGGTTCACCTATTATGGATTTGTTGGATGGTTTTGCTCCCAATCCGGCTACCTCTGGTATAAACGTCACTCATACATAGTCTGCATTGCCCACTAGCTTAGTATAGTTTGTGTTTATAATAGTTTTTAAACCTTTTTTCCTCAATGATCAGATGCCAATGGTCCTGTTTATCCATCCGTAGTTGCATTCGAAAGCAGCTCCTTGAAGATATTGTTCAACTTCTCAAAGCCACCTGGAAACCCTCAAACAACAACTATCCAAGCTACGTTTACCAATAAGTCACCTAACACCTTTACAGATTTTATTTTCCAGGCAGCTGTTCCGAAGGTAAGCTTGAATGACAGCCATTTTCTAACCTTCCTTTCTCTCATGTTATCTCCCTCAAATTTAATCTACGATTGTTTCTATCAGTGTATGTTCATTTCATCTTTTTTTTTTTTGTGGTCAAGATCTTCTTGTATTTGAGGCATTTTAGAAGCATTTTCATAATCTTATGCAGCTGTTTACATCTGTGGAATCCTTTCATTTTGCAACTCCAAGCTTCATTTCCCTTTAACAATCTTTTCATGCAATTTATATTAGACAAAAACTTTTGTTTCTCACCAGCGTGGATGGCCTTCGGATTCTCTGAAAACGACTCGAACAAAACCAATGTGATCTTGTTCTGTATTCAATGCATCATAGTAATAACTTTGAGCTTGTTCAGTTGCTAGTTTGGACTGCCTAATTGCATAATCTACTTCTCTATACTTTCTTGAGCTTGCTGTTCTGATATTTTTTGTTGCTTTCTATTCACAGTTTCTTCAACTGCACTTAGATCCTGCTAGCAGTAATACTCTCCCTGAAAGTGGTAATGGGTCAATCACACAAGATATGCGAGTTACAAACAGCCAACACGGCAAGGTATATTTGACATGATACCCACTGTTCTTTGTCCTATATTGAAGCATCTCTGTACTCAAGGTTTAAGCACTAGCGTGGAAACTCTCTTCACTGGTTGAAAAGGATAGGCTCAGGCATAAAAAGCCTACTTAAGTGTTTTTTCAATCCTAAATAAATTACGATCTCAAGATTTTGTTTGTTTCTCTGGGATGATGCATAATATTTATCTTATTTTCAGAAATCCCTTGTCATGCGCATACGGATAAGTTACAAGTTGGATAGCAAAGACATTTTGGAGGAAGGACAAATCAACAATTTCCCTCGTGGGTTGTGATACTGAATGGTTGATCCTGAAATTTGATAAAGTTGATGCACAAGCTCTTATTTTTTCCCCCCGAATGAAGTGTTTCTCGCTGTTTGTAGTGTTAGTGCAATTTCCGTTTTCAGTTCTATAATGTCGGGGGTTGCAGCAATCGGGACTTTGAGCCATTGGAGTTTGGGATTTCCCGGATGCTTCATTTTGCAACTTTATTTTCTTCAGTTTGAAGGTCCTTTTGTACATTATGACGCGATATTCATTTACGGAAATCAGAATATTAGAGAGTAGCTTGTGTGTCATATTGGAAATTTGAGGCGCTCTTAGTTGTGAAAGTCTGCGGTTTTTGAGTCCAACTGGATTTGTCTTGAAGATTTTGCTAGATTCACTTTGTATTGGAAAAAAATGTAATGTATTTATTCACACATTTGAGTTTTTATACTCGAGTTTACTTCTTCTCTTATAAGTGCCATAGATGAATGCAGAAAATGGCAGTCAGTCATGTGCTCTTGGGTGATTGAAAGACCATCTGTAAACGACTACCATGGTCATTGATGCTTTAACAATTCGAGCCGTTCATTTTATAGGCCTCCAATTGGTCATCATTCTTGTGAAGGATCACTTGGATCGGACGTCTGAATTCATCTGAACCAATTATATATATTCGCAAGAGAAATAAACTAGAGTACTCTTACTCTTCATTTTGCATCGAACGAATATATATTTGACCAAGTGAAAATTTGATTGATCTTTTTTTTTTTGTGATGATAACCATAACAAGACTTACAAAATGAATGTCTTGAATCGACGTGAGAGCATGACTGGTCTATTTTCCATCACGTGAGGTACCACACGAGCCATCTATCAATATACTATAGAAATGTAGTTGAAGTCAAAAAGCTCCCAACCCTCGATCTTAAATTCCTAGAATTTAGAGTTTTTAAAAAAATAAAAATAAAAGAGACAAAAACGTGGGAGTGGGGGGAGGGGGAGGGGAAGAGAGAGAAAGAGAGGGGGACGTGTGAGAGAGAAGCTTAAGAAAAATTATTCTATGCCCCAGCAGGGATACCGTTACGTGGTATTCCAAATTCATTTTTGTGGGCACGCGCCCCTAAAATATGAAAACGGGTGCGGCCCTCTTTGAAAATGCGCAGCGAAACGCTTCGATTCAGAGTCGCCACTCGGGTTTTACGGAAAACACCCAAGGAACCGAACTTGAAACGTTTTGTCACGTTGTTTGATTTGAGTTTGAAAAAGGCTTGTAGACTGG